>LPNX010152058.1:258551-331051 GCA_001517045.1 Pseudotsuga menziesii | reverse complement strand
GTGACTCAGCAACAACCATGGTCGCCGGTTCAATATCCTAATCGAAGTTGCCATCCTGTAGTAGATGTAAATGTCACTCCAGCATTTCAAAACGGCAAATTTTTTTGCATCAAAACGAAAGAGAACTCCTAAAATAATACAAGTGGACGAGAGTGAATTGACTTCCATGGTAGGTAAGGTGGCTAAATGCACTATCCTTTGTCATTGTTCTCAAATAATGAAACAATATTTTGATAACAAATCCAAAGCCGCTAAATGCCAATTGTTTTTAGCTTTGCTTAAATCTAGAAATATGGAAGTTGTTAGAAGAAATTTAGGCATAATAGCAATGAAGAATATCGAATCAAATAATCACATTGTTAAATCTCTTACTGCTTCATTCTCATCGATTGGTAAAAAAACTCGTTCACAAGACTCTATTGTGGCTCATCGTGTATTGGCTGAATCAATTGTATGTAGATCCACAAGAAAATGTCGTTTACTTAAATGCACATCACAAATTGTGCCTTTACATCCAAATACACTTAAAACATATTCAGTAAGAAGAGACAACCTTGATGTAGAGGGACAAATGGAAACATGATGGGCATTTAGCGGCAGGTTGCCCCACAAAGACATGAAGTTAGTCGAAGTAGTGAAGGGCCTAGTGCAAATGTTTTGGCATGATTACACTAGGACTTCTTCGAAAATGAAGGATGTGTTAAAACATTGTAGGGGTTCTAGAAACAATGAACCTCATGTTAAACATTATCTTGACATGGTACAAACTCAGTTGTTCTAGATGTTTAAAGTTTACCACGTAGAGCTAAGGCTCGAGCAAAGATATTTTGAAAAATGAAATCCTTGGTATGTTAGAATCAATACCATCCAGAACACTTGTTATTGTAGATATCACATAGAGTTGACCTATATTACCATACATTTTCACATATACGTCTTTTTTTGCATCCTAACCATGTGCAAAAATGCTCAAGTACAGTACCGCCAATGTCATCCAGAGATTTTATCCATAGCATAATGTGTCCGAGGCAAGATGGGCAGACACATTACTTAAAACAATGTGTAGACGGTTCTTGCAGCAATTGTGCCTTTACATCCAAAGACACTTACAAACTCATTAGTCTCTTCACTTACAATCAATGGATCTGGTGGTGAAGAAGACTCTCCAACTTCAACTGTTACTAAAGGCTCTTCTTGGAAATGAACACTTCTTTCAATGAAAGATTTGTTAGCAGCTCAAGTTGATTAGATTGTACCCTTTTGAATCTTCAGAATACCCAACAAATAAGCACTCTTGGATTTGGGGCTGCAAATCCTTCCTCTTTTCAGTTGGAATTCTAGCCCAAGCCTTTGAGACAAAAATCCTGAAATGGGTCACATTTGGCTTGTTCCCACTCCAAGATTTGAAAGGATTCATACCATCAAGTTGCTTATGAGGCACCCTATTCTAGATGTAGGATGCACAATTTATAGCCTCGGCCCAAAACTTTGGTGGAAAATTCTTAGCCTCCATCATGCATGTTGCCATCTCCTTCAATGATCTCTTCTTTCTCTCAGCAACACCATTTTGTTGTGTTGTGTAAGGGATTGAATGCTGCATCTGAATACCTACATCTTTACAATACTGAATGAAATCAGAATTGACATACTCACCACCATTGTCATATTTGAGGATCTTGAGTTTCCTCCTAGACTGGTTTTCAACCAAGGCTCTAAAGACTTTGAAGAGGTCAAAAACTTCAGACTTATGCTTTAGGAAGTGAACCCAAAAATACCTAGAAAAGTCATCTATGAAATTTAGTGCATATTTGGCTGGACTCATGCACATATCAGGGAACGGACCAACAATGTCACTATGGATCAGTTCAAGAGGTGCAGAGGTTCTCTCATGACTAGCTTTCTCATACTTGTGCTCTGGGTTTTTTCCGAGGATACAACCTTGAAAGACTCCCTTAGAAAACTTGATCTTTGGTAACCCTATGACCATATATTTTTCACTCAAATAAGAAATATACTTGTAGTTAAGATGGACAAATATTTCATGCCAAATATTTCTTGCTTCATTAGCATGAATCAGAAGAGCAGAGGGGTTTGCGTAGGGTAGAAAATGGGAAAACTTGCATACCTTTGAAGTCTGATCTACAACACCTTTTTCTATGACTTTACCATTCAAAATATCAATGATTTCAACATCATCGGGGAAGAATACGACCTTCTTTGGACACCCAGTATGAGCCATATGATACACTAACAAGATATTAGAGGTAAGACCTGGAACATACAACACATTATTGAACTTAACATGGTTAAGATCAATCCTTTCCTTTCCCAAACTTTCAGTGAGAGAGTCATCTCCCAAAACTATTGGTGGACCTTTCGACAGGTCAAGAGAGGAGAATGTCTCTTTTGTCAAAACCATATGTCTAGAATCTCCAGACTCTGTGACGAAGCTAGGTGAGCTTGATGTGCCAGCAAGCAAGGCATGTACTCTCTCTCTGTCCTCTGAATTTGATCCTCCTTCCCTCTTCTTTGAGAAATCAGGAAGGGATATGTTGATTCTTCTCCAATATTTGGGTCAACATGTCAATTTTATTCTTCATACAATATCTCTCAGGATGATAGCCCTTACTGTAGTATGCGCACTTGCTCTTTTCTAATTTGTTCTTCTTCTTCTGGGAGTTCTTCTTGGAACCTTGGGGCTCCGCTTGAGAGTTGTTCTTGTCTCTCTTTTGCTCAGGTAGCTTTTTATCTTTTTTATTGCTTTTTGAATCCACCCTTGAATCTCCAAAAACCAAATCTTGGTCTTTGGAAGGTTTGATGGTGCCCATCATCACCAACTTATATTGCTCCTGTGTGAGGGATTCCATGAAATCTGCAAGATTAGGCATCTTCCAGGCTCAAGATGTCAACTTGTTGGCATGGAAGGTCGAAAAAAACACTGAATAGTCAGGACCAAGTTTAGAGAGTATGGCCAAAACTAGTTGTGATTCCTTCTTTTCAATCCCACACTGTTTCATCTACAAAACAAGGGACTTAAACTTGGAAAAGTAGAGTTACAATGATTCGAAGCTATTGGGCCTCAAGGAGATCAGCTCATTCTTGATTTTATGTCCTCTCATCTCATCTATCTTTCCAAAAAGCTCTTCTAGCTTCTCCCAATCTTCATTTGGTGACGTCAATCCATCAAGATGGAAGAGGAGGTCTCTTGAAATTCTTAGACATAAAATACCATAGGCCTCATCCCTCCTGTTGTGCAATTTAATTTTCTCTGCAGTTGCATTGGGATCTACCTCAGTTTCCATAGTCACCCTGTAGAGACCTTTTGCTGTCAACAATATCTCCATCTCAGCTTTCCACTCAAAGAAATTGAATGGAGTCAAGATGATCTTCTGAGATTGGTCCATAGCTCAGAAACTGTGCCCTCCAGTCAGCAGAATGTGCTCCCAGTCAAGATGTTGAACCTGCAATAGCAGTAAGGAAGGAGATAAATTGATCTACAAAGGTTCTAATACCATGTGGAAATTGAACCCAAGAGATAGATCAATTACACTCACAAAATTGCTAATCAAACATGCAAAATTCACACCAAAGGAGACTGAAATTGGAGCATAACACTAATCTGTATTCATAAGTGTAAAATATCCAACCTTGTGAAGTAATATGCTGCTGCAATATATCATTACATGAGAGAATCGAATGCATAAAGATGGAATTCGAAATAGTCAAAAAGCAGGCTTACTAAATCTAGTCAAATCTCCCATAGGTGCATAAAGCAGTTTCCAAATCTATGAAGATGCTCACGAATTTGCAAAGTCAAGTGGGCATGCTAAAGAGGGATGGAAAGAAAAATCATACATAATTTTATTTGGAGAAAAGGAGGGAGGATGATCTAGGCAAGAAACAAGCCAACTACACCTAGTCTAGCTATTCCTTTTGCCTTAAGTCAGAATAAAACAAGGAAGATTTTCAGAAAAAGAAGATATGCACTTTGGAGGATTTGGAATAAAGCACAAATGCTAAATTGGGTTTCCAGGATGTTTCCCAAGTGCTCCGTGACTCAATTTTAGCATGTGTTGACTTCTAGGACTTGTAGAAGGCAACTAGCATAGAATGGAATCTAGGAAACTAGGTAATAAGACAAAAATAATTAAATTAATGTCTAAGGCAGGTAACTATGGGTTGATTATTCTAACACGAGTCAATAAAATACAAACTTGTGGACTCAAGTTGACCAAATTAATTTTAGAAATAGGTAAAAAAATAACAACGAGTAATAATTCAACTAATCAACAACTCGAGAATGGTCCTTTAAACTATTCAAGTCATTTGTAATTATTTTTGAGCTATAGTGTTAAAGTTTAGGGTTAGTTCACATTTGACATAAATAAATAAATATACTTCAATACATCAACATAAATATAAAACAAGATTCAACATAGTACTTCTCCAATAAATTTAAACTATAATAAAATTACACCTAATTTTCATCTCTTTCAACTTTAACACTCCATTGGTCACTGCATTAAAGATGGTCCTCTAGGTGATTCATCAAATTCCATCTGCAGTAACAAAAGGATAAAATAATGTGTAGGAGATACAATAGTAAATAATCATAACCATTATGTTAAATCAACCTTATACTCAGATACTTTTAGGTTTGATGTGTATCCCATATATTCCTTAGATGAAAGACATCGTGCCAAACACCAATTTCATTTATGTAGACCACATAGATCCATCACTTAGGTGTGTCAACTTCATGCATCCTTTAAATGTTTGTTAGGTTTTTATGTTGGTAAGGTGATTTTCTATTCCACTTGGTTGGGTCAGTTGCTTAGGTGTGTTGGGTTCTTATGTGTGTTAGGTATGTTGCATTTTTGTGAATATAATTTTACATTGCTAATATAATATTGTATATGCAATTGGATTGTGGAAAAAATAAATTTAAATGTACAATGTTGTCATTATAAAATGTTGTAAGTGTGGATTGTTCTCAAATTTATAGCTAATATCTCCATGCAAGCGTAAAATATATAAAAAAGTTAGGAACATTGCAGATAGAAGCATTCTTGGCCACACATGTATGATCACACATAAGACTGAACTATGAATATCTCAATAGCCTTGATATGAAATAGTTTTTATATCATGAAAGTTATAATACAAATGTTGACTAAATTGACATTGTTGGAAACGATCAACATAGAACCACAATGTTTGCAATTGATTGGCTTAAATAGAGAACGATGGGGAACATATTCATGAAGTAAGAGTGCATATGAGATAGAGGTCTGCAAAGCCAATAGATGTTCCACAAGGATTATAGATCGACGGATGAGAAGGAATATGCAAGAGATCAACCACTTACATAGTGTTCTGCATGAGAAAGTTGAAAGTTGATGGAGTTTAATTTCCTGAACGGATGAGGAGCTAGAAACAAAGGTTAAATTTCATCATAGATCATGAATCTGACAGCCAACAAAGACTGTGGATGGACCACATAGAGATCTAATGGTTTTAAGGAGTTGCGAAAGGCAATTTGCGGGAGAGAATTTGTGGAATATTGTTTCGAAAAAGATGAAAGGAAACCC
Organism: Pseudotsuga menziesii; assembly: GCA_001517045.1. NCBI lineage: Eukaryota > Viridiplantae > Streptophyta > Pinopsida > Pinales > Pinaceae > Pseudotsuga > Pseudotsuga menziesii. Next base: position 325,460 of record LPNX010152058.1, on the reverse strand, counting down.
CGCAACCCGCAATGGCAGAAGGAAGGAGTTCCTGCATATTATGGAAAGATCATTATAGAAAGGGTAAATGAGGAAGCTTGGTTTGAAAAAGTTGAAAGGCAGCCTCACAACCCATAGTCCGCAATTACGAAAGGAAGGAGTTCCCACATATTGTGGAAAGGGAGATTGCGGAAAGATCGTTGTGAAACTTCTATTATAGTAGGAGGATGTGAAAGTGCAAATTATGAAAACTATGGAAATGTAATTGTAGAAAGGTTGTTGTAGAAAGGTCGTTGCGAAAAGGTAATTTTGGAAGGATTTAAGTTCGATGCTCCAAAATCATGCAAGAAATTTGTGAAGAGTCACGATGAAGAAACATGACTATTAGATGCACATAAATGGCTGTGGGTATATAAGTAAAGCTTTAAAACATTAGAAAAGTGTCTCTGTACATTGAATTGGAAGATCTAAAGGTGTACAAATATCAAATTATCATAAGAGGGAGGTTTGGAGGTGCAAGGATGGGTTGCAAGCTTGTATGGGGTCATAGCCTCCTTCCATTTGTTTCTTGTAAATAGGGTGTTGGTGCATCCTTCAGTTGTAGCTGAAAAAATTGGGTGTTGGTGCATCCAGCAAGTTGGTGCTTGCAAACTATTTATAAATATAATTTTGTAGTAATAGCAAGTATTGGTGGTTTTCCTAATTGGGGTTCCACAATAATATTGTGTTTTTTTGTTCATTATTGAGTTTGTTCTAAGTGATAAAACTTAAGTAGATTTCTTAATACTTATTCACCCCCCCCTCTTAGTATTACTTGATTTTCTAACAATTGGTATCAAAGAGGGCTCTTCACTAAAAGTTTAAACACTTGAAGAGAGATATTTTATCACTATGGATCAAGAAGTAAAAACATCCTCCGAGTTTCCAACATTCTATGGAGAATATTATGCTTTCTGGAGCATTAGGATGAGAATCCATATAATGTATATTGGACTATATGTTTGGATGCCTATAGAAACAGGGCATACATGTCCAAAATATCTCCACCCGACATATCTTGAAGGAATAATTTTTTTTGGATACAATGCTAAAGTTGTTAATGCAATTTTGGCTAGATTAGCTAGAACAACCTTTTCCAAAGTGATTCATTGCAAAATAGAAAAGGAGATAGAGGAAAAATTGTAGACCATCTAGGAAGGAGACACCAAGGTAAAAAGGGAGAAACTCCAGAATTTTAAAACTCAACTTGAAAGTCTAAAAATGAGGGAAGAATAAAAAATTTCACAATACTTTGAGAGAATTAATGAAATCGTTAATCCACTTCAACGGCTAGGAGCAGAATTGAAAGAAAATAAAATAGTTGAAAAAGTACTAAGATTACATCTAATGACTTACAATCCAAATATTTTCACCCTAGAATATAGAGAAGATCTTGACAAATTCAACATGGAGGAAATATATGGGATCCTCATAGATTATGAAATGAGGATTGAGAAAGATAATTCTCAAAAGAAGGAAGAAAATTTTAAAGCATATAAGGTAGCTAATAAATATAAAACAAAGATTCAATCAGAAGACTCTGATGATGAAGAAGCACTTCTTGTTAAAATTATTAAGAGAGGTACTATTAAGTACAAAGGGAAATTACCCTTAAAAAATTTTAACTGTGGGGGGATTGGTCACTTTTCTCCCAAATGCCATTATACAAAACAAGAAGATGATGATGAGTGCCCTGAAGATTCAAAGAAGAACAAACATATTTTTAAGAAGAAAAACAAAAACAAGACCTTTTATTCCATGGATGATAACTACTCAAATGATTCTAGTGAAAATAATTATGATGAAGTCCTATTCATGGGATTCGAGAATGAAATCCCTGAAGAAGAATTAGGAGTGGTAGATATTGAAGCAAGACTTGTAAGTTCTCTTAAAGAATTAGGGAAATAGAAAAGGATGTACAAAAAAATTAAAAAATTCATATGACAAAATTTGATGAGAAAAAAAATGATGCAGAAAGAATTATTTCTGACTTGAAAAAATAGCTTCAAGAAGCCAAAAAGGTTGAAAAATTATAGAAAAGGAACTCAAGAAAAGAGAGAAAGATTTAGAAAAGTTTGAAGATGAATTGATCTTGCTTAGAAAGAAGAAAAATGAAGAATACCTTCAATATAAGTCTAAGAGTAGTTAAAAAACTCTTGATAACATCCTAGGTTGTCAAATATCATCTAGTATTAAAACTGGATTAGGTTATGTCAGAGGAAAGAAGAAAGAACAATCCTCCTTCATAAATAAATAAATAAATAAATAAAGTTATGTCGATGCACTTATGAGACCAGTTGTAAAGGAATACAGTAAAAAAATTTCTCTCTCAAAATGAAAGCATGATAGATAATGTGCCAATATCCTGTGATCCCGTTTAGGTGAATTTATAGACCGCATACCTTCCCTCCACCAGATTGGAGCATTGAAACTGCCCAGTATTTTTTCCTCAACCTTCATAATTCTCTTCCCTTCATCGTGCTTCGCCAAATATTTCATGATGTTCAAGAGATCTTCCACCTTCCTCTTCATTGAGTTCCAGTTGATACAGAGATCTGGGAAATTCCCTGTTCTTACATTAGCTAACGTGGGATCTATACCCATAGGAATGTAGGTTCAACTCCTCTTCCTCTCCTCACATGGATCAACCAACGCATTAATCCTGCAAAGAGATATGCAACTTAGACGATTAACAAGCTCACACGTTGGTGGAATATCCTTTTGTTGCTACCACGTCCTCTATACCTTCACTGCATGTTTAGGAAAGTGGTAAACCAGCCCCACCTGGCGATCGGGATAGCTCACATCTTTCTGATCCTGCGTCCTCTACACTTGAGGGCATGTTACTTGATAACAATATGACAAATGGATTAATTCCCGTTGAGTTGGAGCACCAGTTGTCTTCCACCTACGATGGGTTGGGATGTGTCTAACAATTGTTTGTTTCACCCCTACCTTCCCTGCCATTCTCCGCCAACTTCATGCAATGTTTCCAAATGTCTTATTTGTTTCCCTTGTCATCGATCTCTTCTGCATGGAAAGAGCAGCTACTATCCACTCCTTCGTTCGCAAGAGTGTCTGCCACCTTATTTCTCGATCTCCTCACATGCGAGAACTGAATGGTTGAATGTCCTTCTAGGATCCTTCTGAGAGAAAACAGTCGGCCTTCCAATCGCCAGTTCTTTGAAACCTGTGATGTAGATGCACCATTTTGAAGCCGACGAGCCATGTTTATTATTATCTGTGAATCACCTTCCACCACCAATGGAGTCTTCCCTGTTTGCAGAGCCCGTGATAATCCATTAATTAGGCATTCTATCTCAGCCATATTGTTTGTGTTGATGCCAATTGATCCTCATATCATTCTGATAATGATTCCATCTGAGTTCCTTATTGCTCCGCCAAATACTATAGGGCCCGGGTTTCCTTTGGCCACTCCGTCGAAATTGTATTTGAAGGATCATTCTGGTGAGCTAGTCTAATTTTTCGCATTGTTAATAGAGGTTGCAGCCATTTTGGTTAGCACGTTGTTGACAGGTAATTCAACAATCCCCAATTCATATAAAATAATTCTTTCATTTGCTTCTGCTATGAAATCTTCCTGTTTTCACTAGTGGAGGGTAGTTGTTTCTTTTAGGTGTGTTTCTACAGTATTCTAGATTTCTTGTTGCTTCTGTGTTTTGTTTTCAAAGATTTGACTATTATAAGTTTTCCATAGTTCCCATACCGTAAATCCAGGGAGTAGCTTCCATAGTCTATTAACAATTTTATTCTTGAATACCTTCATGGGCCATTCTTCAATTGTGATATCCGGCCTTCCTTTGTGTCAATGGTTTTTAAAAAAATGGACACTCCTTTTTACCAGATTGAGTCTGCCACCATACATTCATCCAAGAGATGGTTGATAGTTTCATTGCTCTCTTCACACATACAACACCTAGCGGGTCCAATGATTCCTTTGATCTAAAGGTTATCCCAGGTTAGGATGCGACATTTGAGCATGAGCCAACAAAAAAATATGACCTTTGGCCACCATCCTTCCCCCATTTGGATTCTGGTTCCATATTTGGAGTCCCTGTTACCAGACCTAGGGGCTCTTTGGGGTTGAAATTTCCAGTGTTGGAGTACCCCAATCTACATTTGTCGGGACCGTCATTCTTTGTTATTCTTCTAGAGTTAATATTTGCCAAGAATTATTCTACATCTTCCCCTGGTGCTTGAGATTGCCACCAATTATTGTCTTTCCAAGTCCTGAAGATCCATTCATTGTCTCTAGGATCCCAGAAATCTGCCACTATGCTCCGGGAATGGTTCTGTAGAAAGGATCTTAGAATAGGGGAATCATTACCCCATGTTAGCTCTATTTCATGGTTCCATGCATCCCTAGAAAATCATGTGGTTCTATCGTCCTGCACTTCCTAGAAGATATGCTTCTATACCAGTCCTCCATTTTCCTATTATGCTTTCCATATACTACACCCTGTTAAGTTTTCTCCAAAATGCACCAGGGATTACTTAGGCCAAAGGGGAGTATATTTCAGGTGCACGGTTTGGCCCACAGCTCCTCTTTGTAATTTATCCACCTCCACCATATTTTTGCACTCATTATCTTGTTATTGTCTAGAGGGTCTCATAATACCAAGCCTCCCACTACCTTAGAAATACAAATGGTTTTCCAATCCACCAAAGGCCATCTCCTATGCCCTTCCGATCCAACCCATAGGAAATTTCTCTAAATGTTTCCGATTTTTTTAACAACTAATTTCGGGGCTTCCAGCATTGAGAAAAGATATAAAGGTATTTCCTGTAGAATCAATTTCACCAAGATGAGTCTGCTCGGAAATTTAAGGGCTTCGAAGGTCCAAAGGTTGAGCTTCTATTTGATTTTATCCAACAACTCCTTCCATGAGATTTTTCTAATAGTTGATTCTACTAGCGATGCACCTAGATATTTTGATGGGAGTCTTACTTCCAAAAACTCCAGGATTTTGAGGATATTCCTTTTGGTAATTCTCGGGGTATTGAAGAAGTAAGTATAAGACTTTTCCTTGTTAATTTCTAGTCCACTTGCTTCCAGTAATGTGTTCAAACTATCTTTGATTCCCTTGGCCTCTTGGACTGATGAAGGTCCCATAAGCATATTATCATCCATGAATTGATGATGGGTCTAGGGGTCCATACCTATAGTTAGAGATAGGCCCCGAATCTTGTTCTCGGATATTTTGTTTTTTAGCAATCTTCCTAGTCCTTCACCCGCTATGATGAAAAGGAAGGGAGATAGGGGGTCCCCTTGCCTTATTCCTTTGGAGGCGTTGAAGGGGGTCGAAGGGGATCCATTGACCAAGATTGAGAAAAAATACAAAGAGACCATATTCATTACCGAGTTTATCCAATCCTCTGAGAAACCAAAAGCTCTGAGAATTCTTTCCAAGAAATTCCAATTCAATTTCTCATAAGCTTTTGAGAGATCCAGTTTTAGGAGCATACCTGGAGTCTTTGTGGTTTTAAGCGAACGAATTGTTTCATGGACCAAAAGAATTCCATGTAGATTCTACCTTCCTTCCATGAACCCAGCCTACTCCAGAGAGATGATAAGTGGAAGAAGGGACCTTAAATGATTGGCTATAACCTTAGAGATGATTTTGTAGATGACATTACATAGAGAAATCGATCTTAGTTTCCCAGTATCCTCTATACCATTTTCTTTTGGTATGAGAAATAGGAATGTAGAGTTAATATCTCTTAGGATATTCCCTATCTTCCTAGAGTCTTCCACCAAGGCCCATATTTCCTCCTTTAACCAGTCCCAACAAGCATGGAAAAAATTCATAGTGAACCCATTTGGGCCCGGAGCTTTGTATTTTTCCATTTTCTTAATAGAAATGTCTACTTTCTTCAACTCAATGGATTTTCCCAATATGATATTGTGTTCATCCATGATGAGCTTGGGGATATGTCGAAACACTTCGCTCTGATATTCCTCTCTGTCTTCTTCTTTGAAAGAGCCAAACATTTTCAAATCTGAAAGGTCTACGAGGATTTATCCCTACATTATCCCATTCCAGACTGATAGGCCAGTGGTCTGATCCTGCCGCTAGAAGTACCATCGCTCTTAATTCTCCACCGGCCATCATGATAGATTCTGAGATTAAAAAGTGGTCAAGCTGACAGGCTATCCCTATGTCTCTAGCTTGTTTGTTGTCTCAAGTGAAAATACCATTATAATTTCTAACATCTATCAAATTAAGGTCATCAATTAAATCATTGAATTGAGTGCTTGCAGAGTTTAAGTTCCATATACCACCTTTTTTCTCTTCTAGGTTCCTGATCAGGTTGAAATCCCCACCCAGGATCCACGATTTTCCCTTAGAAATTTCTTTGATATTAGAGAGCAATTCCAGAAAGGATAGTTTCTTCTCTGCCCTCGGGGGCCCATAAACATTGGTCATAAAACCTTTTATTCTGGTACCTAAAATATGGAAGCCTAGAGAGAGTGAAAATGGAGTTTCTAGGAAGCCTGAGTGTTATAATTTTATCATTCAAGCTAGCATTATCCTAGGATCTTGTTTGAGAGAATAACATTCACATCAATAAACACAAGAGATAAGAGACAGAAAGAATTTTCCTTGGGGAAACCATAAAGGAGAAAACCCTGCAACTTCCTCATATATAGAATGAGCACCAATGATAGCAGTAAAACCTGAAAATAGAAAAGATGATCCCCACAGCTTGTTCTCTCTCTCACGCATGCGCCCCAATGAGTGAGTGAGTGTGTGATAAATAGATAGGATCACTCTCTATTTATATTCTTCCGTTCACTTAATGTCCACTTTAACATGTCAGCCCCACTTAACAACTACTTACTAGAGCTAACATCTCTAGGAGAGTCTAATAACCCTAGTGCCCCACAACTGTGGGGACTTTTCCCTCCGATCAACAAGGAGGGTTAACCTTGAAAAAAATGTGGGACTATTTCCTCGACTTACAGTGGAGCATTAACCTCAATGACTTTACATGACTTGTTACATTACTAAATCTCATGATCGAAACATCAGGGCATGACATGACTCAATTACATTATAGATATTTCCCGGAATAAACATCGGGGTACAATACATAAGATATAAAAGTGAATACATTCCAAAGTTACAAATACATCAACACTCCTCTTAACTAGGAAGGTATTCTCTAGACACAATTTATCACCACAAGTCTTCTTCTTTGTATCATCTAGATCATCATCAAGTGATCTTTGTCTTCAAGTCATCTTCATCAAGTCTGGATCATCACTGGATCTTGATCATCACTGGATCATCATCGAGTCTAGATCATCACGTGATCTAGATCGTCACTTCCAGATCATCATCAAGTCTGGATTGACACTGTTAGATCATCACTTGATTTGGATCGTCACTATTGGATCATCATCAAGTCTGGATCATCACTTGATATGGATCATCACTGTTGGATCATCACTTGATCTAGATCATCATCAAAGATGGATCATTATTGAATCATCATCATTACTGCTTCTACTATCTCAATTAAATGGTGCTATCTCTTCATTCTTCTCATCACAGGAATTTCTAGAGAGCCATCCCTTTTTCATGCTGGTTGTAGGCCTACCCTTCATGTAGGTCTTCATCAGTGCTTATATCTGACCCTAAGTTAGAATGGCCTACCCATATCTTACATCTGACCTCATCTTGTCAGAAAGGCATGCCCAGCACTCACATCTAACCTCATCTTGTTAGAAAGGCCCATCACTCACATCTGAACATGTGTAAATACATCGCGCCAGAATGGCTCAGCACTTATATTCGACCTCATCTTGTCAGAAAGGCTCGGCACTTACATTCGACCATGTTCAAAAACATCACATTGAAAGGGCTCTCATTCTTAGACTAAGGATTCTTGGTAACTGACCAGGTGCCTCCATTCTCCCAGAGAATGGCATCAACTCTTATATCTGATCAAGTGGGAACACATCCCTCAATCACATCAGAATGGCCATGCACTCAAATCTGAACATGTAATACTACATCCTACAGTGATATTAGAATGGCCCTCAGTTCTAGACTGAGTATTCCTGGTAACTGAACAGGTGCCTCCATTCCAAGAATGGCATTCAGCACTAATATCTGATCATGTAGGAACCAATCCTACAGTCACATCAGAATGGCTCAGCACTGACATTTGACATGGAAGGAACCAAACCCTCTCACCATGACAGAATGGCTCAACCCTTACATATGACAATGGAAGGAACCTAATCCTCTCACCATGTCAAAATGGCTCTAGGTCTCATCATTTCCCTTTGGAGGGAACCTTGATCTAGAGAACACCAAGATTCTCCCCGAAGTACTTGAACTTCACTTTGGCCATTTCTAGCATAGAATCACATCAGGGCTGATTACATCCAAAGATAACCGGTGAGCTTCGCCAGGACCTATTACATTCGAGGACAACCTACATGACCATTTATGTCTGAGCAACCTACGACCTTCTCCAAGATTTATGCTCATACAACTTGTCTCATCAATTATGCTATAACTCCCTCTTTCGAGAGATCTCGATATGGATCACTGCTCCTCTCTGCATCATACAAAAAATGCAAGTTATATCAACCAAATCAAATAGTAGTTTTCAAAAGAAACATACTACCTCCCAAATAGCAAGTGGCAACATATTTGTCCTCAGCTGTACTCAGTGCCATGCAGGACTCCATCCTTCCAAACCAAGAGATCACACTTGATCCCATACAGAAGTAGCACCTCGAAGTGCTATTCCTATCAATGGCACTGCCTGCCCAATACAAATCCCCATAACCCTCCAGGTTAATCTTCTGATTCGTCTCATACTTGAGCCCATAATCAACTATACCCTTCAGGTACCTCACTACATGCCTTGCAACCATTATGTGAACATGTCTCAATGTGTTCACAGCAAAGCAAATATCTGGTCTCGTATTTGTTAGGTACATCAAGGAATAAATCATCTGACGATACATGGTGGCATCAACTAAATATGATGAAACAATACTCAATAGCTTCAGGTTCGATGCCATAAATGTGGTCATGGCCTTGCAATCCATCATTTTGAACCTTTTCAGGATCTCTATTGCATACTTCTCTTGTCCACACCGCCATGCCTAGAATGTAGTGCATCATCCCCAAGTCATTTATCTTGAACTCGACAACAAGTCTTCTTCTTGCAAATTTAATGAGTTCCTATTTTCTGTCATGAACAAGTCATCAACATATAACAGGAGCATCACTGGTCTTCTTCCTTCAACCTTGAAGTAAAGGTTGGAATCCTCTTTACTCTTAGTAAAACCTAGAGTCATCAATAATCTTTCCATCTTATTGTACCATGTCGAACCTCATGATCTTCTGCAGTCATTCCCTCTGAAGCAAAGCATCATTCTCCCTCTATCTTTCATACTATATGCACTGAAACATTCTGTACAGGAGTGACAAGTAGCTTCCTCTGCTACTAATATTCTATGTATCCATCTATGATCATTGGATACCAAGATCCTCTATATTGAAATTTTCAAAGGTTCTTCTCGCACCCATCTATGAGCTTGTCATCCTCTATAGACTTTCATCTTCAACCTTGTAGCAAAGGTTAAGGTCTTCATCAAGCTCCTCATGTATGTCTTATCCCATGGGTGTCTTCTGAGCTCGTACAAGGCCTTCTTTCATTTGCACACATGATTCTTCCTATCATGTGTATTTCTAGTGGCTGCAAATGTCTCTTCATAGTTTATGCCTCGTGCTACGAATCTTGCCTTGTATCCCATGATGTTTCCATCTACTGCATGATAGAACCGCGAACTTCTCTTCATGTATCGATGCTTCATCCTAGACATCATTCTTCTTGAACTGGTCTTCCCTTTCTTCTTGGTTACTTCTTCATAGCTAGAAGGTTCCACATCAATGATATCATTGCATTCATCATATTATTCTTTATCTTGAACTGTCGTCACTTGTTCTTCGAAACAAGTCTCGTCCTTCTTTGCTTGTAAGCGATTTTAAGCGATATTTCCTACAATTCAAATGCATTTATATGGTTAGAAACATTTCTTAAGGAATATTCATAATGGAAAATACTTATGCATAAATATATGATCATGCAACTATTTTAGCCAATACAACATTCATCCATATCTCATCATAAACTTTTCTAGATGCCTTCCATCTCTACCAGGAAAACATTGAGATTGTGCACTAATCCAATATGTGAGAAAAGATATTCCATTCTAGATAAGTAGCAATAGATAGTTTTATAGCACCATGAGCTACTTACCCATCACATGCGTATTAGTAGTATATTTTCATTAATGCAAACATTATATCATGCATAATACATCAACCAAATATAAACAAATGCATAACAAAACAATATCATGAAATGACAATTGAATACTTATCTTTATTTGTTTCGTGGGTAGACTCCTTCTTGAGCCTTCAGCTCTATCATCTTCTTCATTCATCATTTCTTATCCAAATGTTAACATGGATAAGAGTTTCTTCAAGAGTTTATTCATTCGTATTCCTCATCACTTGAGGGATCTTCTTTTGATGGTGAGAGCTTGATCTTCAATTGCTCCCATCTTCTCTTCTCTTATTATGAGTCGAGCTTCTTCTTCTTCCCAGAGTCTATTGAAAGTAATCACTTCCTTTTGGCACACATTCCTTGAATGAATGAATCCCATGATCATGGGAGGCCACTCAAGGTGGCTATCGCCACTTCTGCATTCTCCACTTCTTCTTCTACCACTTCAAGTTGTTATTTGATTTGAGAGACCCTTGTAAAGTATCACTGTATGACCTCTGCATTCTAGATCTTCACATTCTTCAACTGGTTTCTTAAGGTCATATTATGATTTATGTTCTTGCCTTCAAATGGCTTGGTAAAGGAATCAAACATATTCATTGTCTTTAGGGAAGAAACTTGTGGTACACATTGATCCGTGATTGAATCAACAATGATCTTCTTGGCCTTGACCAAGTTCTTCTTGTGTAAGGTTTTGAGCCTCATCTCCCTCTGGAACTGGATACTCTGTACTCATGTAGGTGTCCAATTCATTTTCTTCAGAGAGATCATATACTTCCATGCTTGGAAGTTGTCAACTTCACCCAGCTTATCATCAATCTGATGTGATAGACCACTTTGAAATGAGAACCTCAAATGAAAATAGCAAAAAATTATATCTTATCGATTTGAGGTGTCCGTCCTAGTTCTGGAGCTGGCTGATCTAGGGTTTTTTAGAGAAACCCTAACTTTCAAAACTTGGAATCTTTCAAATATTATTGGATATAAAGATATATCTCTTTAAGGTGATCTGTCCAATATACTCCTTTTCTAAAAACAGTGGAGGAGAGCTCCCAAAACAAGAAGCCCTAGTTTACCAATTTCTTCTGCAGAAATGCTTGATATTGTTGCTGTGTTATCTCCAAAATTGCTGCTCATATGTGTCTAAAACTTCGCACTAATGTAGCCTCACCTATCCTTATTCCACCACCATAGGTTTCATTAGAATTGGTTTCACCAATTGGGACTTATGAGTGTTTTCCCAAGGTGACCCGTTTCAGGATTGTTTGTCATAACGAAGTTGTACAGACTTCCACTTGTCACCGGTTCATCTTCTGAGTCTAAAAAAAGGACCAAAGAAATTAAATTCCATGCCATTTCTAGAAAATATTCATAAATTTCATTTGGACCTTTTTATCCCGAGATATAGAAATTATTCCCAGGTGTCCTGTTTAGGGATGAATCCTGGAAGAGGCTAGAACCCTAACTTGGAGGGATCATATCTCCTAGAATATAGTGAATCTGAGGCTGCAGTTGGGGCACATTGTAAATCAGGAAATCCCTAATTTCCCACACCAAAAACTGAAATGTCCGGAATCTAATTTTGCTTCATCAGAAGGATGCACCCTTCAATGGAGAGTCAGCGTCACATACTTTTGTTGATGGATTTTGGAGAGAGACCCAAAAATTAAGAAGCCCTAGCTTCTGTATCTGCACAATGTCTTCTTCATGGATTTCATAAAATGCCCAGTCCTCTCGGTGCCCCTTTGGCATCTATCACAACTGATTCACAGCACTTCAAAATTTTTCGGGCTATACTTGTTATCTCTTCTCCCAAGAATTTTGTTTCTTGCATAAATATGATCCCAGATTTTTATTTTTCAATCCTTCTTCTCAGAAGACGGATTTTCAAAGCACTGCTGCAGCCTCTAATGTTCCAGGATGTAATCCGTATCAAGACTTGGTTAAGTGGATGGAGAAAGGGTAACATCTATAGTTGGATAATTCCCTGAAGCCACCAGTTGCTCTCCTATATCTTTGATTCTTTGTACATTGATTTGCCTACCCCACTTTTATTTTTTTTATTTTTTCTTTCCATCCATGTCTTCAAGAGATTCAAAAACTACTCCCAAGGAATTCATGTTTTTATCTTGATTTATTGCCTTCTCCAGTAGGGAGATTTGCTGTGGAGAAATATGGGTTGGACTCTTGTCAGAGCAAGCAGATTCCAATCCTATCAGATCCAGACCTCCTATCTCCATGTCTTTTGATGCAAGTTTTGATGTCTCTGAGACTTTATTGATTGACTCTTGCTGCCTCTGGATAAGCTAATCTGTAGAGTTTTGGACAGTCTCTTGTTTTTTTTGGGTATTATCTCCGTCTCCTTATCTTGGTTATCTTTAGTCTATTCCCTATGTTGGTCTTCTTTTTTGGTAACCTTATTCTGCTATGTTTGTTATTCTTCTTTTATGATTGCCTTATCTTCTTGGAGGATCTCATACCTATTCTAGTTTTGCACTATTTTGTTGATCTCTGGTCCCGATGTATTTCTTTCTTGCCATTTCTTGTTTTGGTTTTTGGTAAATTAATCAACATCTTGATTTTCCTGATCTTTCTTCCCTCTTGGTCATTTATTTTATGGGAAATCCTGGAAAAGATGTTCATGTTCATGACATCTTCTACATCTGAACGAGATCTTTTCTTAATCTATTTCCTAGAACCATTCTTCATCTTCTGATGTTAGCTCTATTCCATTTGGTAGGTCCCTAGATATGTCAATGTAGATACATATTCTGACATACAATATGTATTTTCTTTGTCGATTTTGCTCTCAGACTTTGATGAAATTCCCCAACGTGTTCCCTATATCCATCAGAATTTATTCCTTCCAGTATTCCATTGGAAGAGAGTACATTCTTATCCATACTAAGGCAATCGTGACGTTTTCTTTGTCAAGGTTGAATCTCTCTTTCCATGGTCTGAGAAAAAGGCCCACCGAATTATAGAAGTAGGGACCATTCTCAAAAATCCTCGTTCAATATTCTTCATTAAATAATATTATTGTAAGGGACCCTTTAGCTCCCAGCTGAAGCTCGTAGTGGCCTTGGGGTTTCCACATGGTATTTTTCCACCAAACCAGACTCTTTTCTGTGGGAAAAATCCCCACAAATATACCTATGACAGCGCATTCTTTCATATATTGAATGTCTTCTCTGACTCTTTCTAAGTTGATTTGCAGCTTTGGGACCATCTTGGATTTCAGGACACATTGCCCTATCTATCTTGTTACTTGATTTTTTGTTTCCTCCTTATTGATACCACTAGAACCTTCCCCATCTCTGAGTGTGTCATCTGAACTGACTATTCCTTTTCCCTTTTCAGTTTCCATTCCTGAGATAACATAAGGGATTGTAGGTCCCTCCTTCATGGATGCACTCCTCCCACAGTCCCTGTCCCCACGAGGAGGAGCGGGGACAATCCTCAACTACCTTGCTAAGACGCTTCTTCCCTATTGGTACTCCGTAGAACCTTCCTCCTTGGTATCCAAACCCCCAACCTCACATCAAGTTGCAAATCTCATTCCCCTCTATAGACCTTAATGATTAATTGATCAATCCTAAAACTAGGTTACCACCATTACTCCACAAGGATTTAACTATAAATTGTGAGACCCTAGTATAATCTCCAGTGTTCCATTGTAAATCACTTATTGCATATTCTTTGTTTTTTACAAAATTCTCACCTTTCACCTATATTTGAGTATGAAATTGCTAATTGATTAGCAAATTCATCACTAATATAATTATTGCATTCGCTTGGAGCAATAGAAATAGTATTGTTTTTTCCTCTAATCGTTCCTTTTATTTGGAATAACTTTGAAACATAAGTTTTTAAAGTGCTTGAAAATATTCCTTATTTTTTGTCATGAAACTCCATTTTGTTATGCTTCTTATCCCAATATGAAACTCCATTTTATCTTGTATAGTATACTATAGTTTTCAATAATTAGTTTCTTCCGCTAAGGACTTCTTGTAGATTGGGTGGTTGGGAGGAATGATTTTTACCTTCCCCACCTCAGTTCAAATCTCACTTGATTCTTAGTAGCAATTATTATGCACTTTTAGATGTTTTTTTCCCTTTAAGTTTTGTAAAATGCCAATAGATTGGGTGGTTGGAAGGAATGAGTGTTACCTTCCCCACCTAAGTTCAAATCTCACTTGCTTATTAGTATTATTTATTTTGCAGTTTTATATTCAAACCCCAACCCACTTATTAAGAAACCATGTGTGGTTTCACTTTATTATATTATTGTTTGTTGTTATTATTATTATGATTTATATATATATATATATATATCATATTATTTTATATTTATGTAGTTATTGTTGTCATTATTTAGGTATGTTACAAATTTGTCATTGTTGTTATAGGGGTAGAAAAAGATCCTTTTCGATGTGAAAAAAAGATGTTTCCAACAAATGCCAAAGGGGGAGATTGTTGATTAAATTGACATTGTTGGCAACATAGATCAACACAAAAACACATAGTTTGCAATTGGTTCACTTAAATAGAGAACGATGGGGAACATATTCTTGAAGTAAAAGTTGATAGAATATAGAGGTATGCAAAGCCAAAGTAGAGGTTCTGCAAGGATTATAGATGGACGGGCGATAAGGAAGCCACAAGATCTCAACCACTCACATAGCATTCCATAGGATAAATTGTTCCGAGTTTAATTTCCTAAAAAAATGAAAAGTTAGCAAAACTTGTTAAAATTCATCATAGATCATGGATCTGATGTCCAACAGAAACTACGGAAGGAACAATCGCATATCTTATATTTGTAAGGATTTGTGCAAGAAAATTTACGAAAGCTTATTTCGAAAAAATGAAAGGAATCCCCGCAAACCCACAATTGCGAAAGGAAGGAGTTCCCGCAGATTGCGAAAATAACGATTGCAGAAAAATTGTTGCAGAAAGGGTAAATGCAGAAGCTTGGCTCAAAAAAATTGAAAGGAATCCCCGCAACCCACAACCCATAATTCTGGAAGGAAGGAGTTCCCACAAATTATGGAAAGGGAAATTTCAAAAAGATAGTTGCAGGAGCTTAATCACATAAGGAGTTTTTGAAAGGAGGATGTGAAAGTGAACCTACAATTGAAGAAAGGGAAGTGCAAAAAGGTAATTGTGGAAAGGTAGTTTGGAAAGGTTGTTGCAGAAAGGTAGTTGCGCAACGATTTATGTTCGATGCTCCAACAAGATATTTTGGAAGAGTCATGATGAAGATACATCACTGTTAGATGAAGAGACACGAATGAGGGTATATAAAAAAAGATTTAAACCTTCAGAAAAGTGTCTCTATACATTTAATTGGAAGATCTAGAGGTGTACATATATCAATTTATTATAAGAGGGAGGTTTGGAGGCTCAAGGATTGGCTGCAAGCTTGTAGTGGGTTGTATCCTCCTTCCAGTTGTTGCTGGTAAACATGGTGTTGGTGCATCATTGAGTTGTAGCTGAAAAACTTGGGAATTCGTGCATCTATCAAGTTGCTTCTTGCAAACTATTTGTAAATATAAATTTGCAGTAATAGGAAGTATTGGTGGTTTTCCCAATTGGTGTTCACAATAATATTGTTTGTTCTGTCTTCATTGTTGAGTTTGTTTTAAGTGACACAAATTAAATAAATTTCTTAATACTGAATCACCTCACCTCTCAGTATTACTTTATTTCCTAACAAAAAATTAGAACAACATTAAATGGCTTGTCAATATACATGTATCAGAAACATCATTGACGTACATGAAGATAAAAGTACATATGTCCTAGACTGGACCCCTAAACTCCAACTTCCTCTTTAACACAAAAGCGCATATTTATCCTGGACTAACACATAAAACTATAAATTTATCTTGTTTTTTCTTGACTCTGATGCTTTTTGCCTCTTTCTATGACCACTTTGCACCTATGGCGACTGCAAATCAAGGATCGTATTTCTTAATAAGGTAACTGAACTAATAGTGTCCAACACTAACAAAGTTACAAAATTTAAAATATGACTCAATTGTACATAAAACAAAAACTCATTGAATCCATCCTGGGTATAGATGAATCTTGTTTCCTCGTCCTTGCAAAGAGTCTCTCTGCAATGCTTCTTTGTGAATAAAAAAACTATGTCAATTATCTCAACAATTATCAACATATACATGCATGAGAGAGTACTAACCAATTATGTAAGTAATGAACATCTCACTAAAAAAATTTGTTCTAGGGAATGACACGAGTGTCTTCAGTATCAATAGGAGACTTGGGTTGAACATCAACCTCTTTCACATGCACTAATGGACTAGGGTGTTTCTACATTCACCAAATGCTAAAATAGGTAGACATCGTGCATGTCCATACACAATACAAATGAGCCGTACAAGTACAAATATTCAAGTAGATACCTCTATGTGTCTTATCCCCATTGTATATGTCGAATTGGCTGCAGCATCAACAACCCCACTAAATCTTGCACGGATAACTCTACATCCTAATGCTGTAAACATGTGAAAATAACATTAAGAAAAACTAGTTGTGAAGTGAATTGAAAGCTGACCAACAATTGCCATTGGAAGTGTGTACATTACCGTGGAATCAGTGGGTTCATCGTCATGGAAACCCTCTCTTTTTAAGGAAGAGATTCATCTGGTGTAGAAAACATGCTTATCTACTTTTGGACTATGGGGAAATCCAAACCAAATAGGTGGTGCAAGGATTTGCATTGATGTTTGCATTCATAAAGTGTTACCATAGTTAGACATAGAAATGAATGGATGCAATAATATCAAATGAAAAACTAACATGTTGTAATATACTTACCTCTTTTTGAGACATGTCTCCCCCATAGGAGCGATCACTACTAGGAATTTATTTCCCCTTTGTAGAGCCAGATAGCACCTGGAAGTTTACAAATTATAAATATTAGTAATCTATAAAGGAGTGTACATTAATAAATAAATAATTTGAACAAGATTGAATCATTAATGATGTAGTTACATTCCTGAGGTAATCATAAAATCCATCTGGGGGGAATTCACTAAGGTCAACGTCTTTGGAATCTTATTTAAAATGTGGTTCCTGCAACTTCAAAAATTGTAAATATTATACCGTTTAACAAATTATTAACTAACACATGTATTAACAACATGATATGTATAAACATAATGACACACGTTGAAATATTACCTCGTTGTTGGTTGTTTGAGCCTTGGATAGGAGAACATAGGCTACACTACCACCCCGCTTAGAGGCATCAAGGTCCCACAAGATTAAAAATTGCATATGCCAAGAATCGTTTAATATGTGTACAATATGGAAAAAATAAATTGAACAACCATAGAGATTTTACAATGTCCTTACCTGAACACTATTCATCGTAGAGGTTGTTTGAATTATTGTGTCATTGATCTGCATGAAATTAGTGAAATTGAATTCATTAATTATGCAGTGGAATTGAATGAAAAATACACACTGAACAAGACAAATTTCACAAAAAAAAATAAGAATTGATCAGTAAAATTGCATTATTATCATCATTAAACCCAAAAGTTTACAATAGTATTACATAAGGGAGAATATGAATCATGTAGATACAATTCGAATCTACCAACTCAATACTGACTGATGACTAAATAGAGGTGTCTAAATCACTATCAGAGCTCACTAATCTATCTCCAGATGTCTAATTCAATCTCTCCATCAGTTAAACAAGTTAAACTGATGAGGTAGGTGAGAAGTAGGTGAGAATAGGAACCTTCCCACATCTATCCATTGAATATTGGAGCTAATTGAACTGGAGGAAATCTAACTGAATGTAACTAGAGCATAACTTAAATTAACTAGTTACCAACCACCAAAAACTGGACGAAGTTGGTGGTGGAACTCCCATTAGATCCTAAATTGTAGCGATCAGTCTCAGAGTCCCATAAATTGATGCATGAACATGCAGTCAATTGCAGTTAACCTCTATATGTGTCCCCCACACTCTAGTGGTTGTTATCGATGGACCCAAATGCATTGGTGGGACCCAGATGCATTGGTGGACCCAATGACATGGGTGGACCCAATGATGCTAGTGGACCCAAATTTCACTAGAGGACACAATGGAATCAAAAATAAATAAATAATCCTATGTTAGGAAAATATAATATAATATACTAAGTAGGGACAAGGGAGGATTATTAATCCTAACACCCCCCCTAATCCTAACTTTGACAACTGTGAGCCCTGGAAGCACAAAAGCCACCTAATATACCATCTAAAAGAGTTAAAGAGTTTCTTAATAAATTGTGGAAATAAGGGGAAACCTCATGGAAACCCACCCCCCCTCAAAATAAGTAGGAACAGGAAATACAAGCTATTCTTAGGAGAAAAATATTCCTCTTTGGGAAATAACTTGCAAAAAATATGTAGCAGTTTGCAGCAGCATGGTTCTTCTGTGCAGAAGAATCATGAAGTTGTTATTTGAACCTATGAATTCAAAATAAATGATTATGTATAGATGAATATTTCTTTTTGGAAGATGAAGAATGTGCTCAACCAAATAAGAAATATAGACAGTCGCTAGATGAAAACTGGACCCATGTAGAGAAATTGAGATCAATTGATGAGAGATAAAAAGTGCTCAATAGTTTCAACCATGTGAGGAAAACCAAAGAAACTGATATATTTCAGCCTTGAACATCAACCCATGCGAGGAAAAATCATCTCAAAGTGTTAGGATAAAGTATTCAGGAAAATGCAGAATGTCTCCATCTTTACTAGTTTTGTGAGGAGATGAGCATGCGATCAAAGGTATAGAAGCCCTATGACTGTAGAGAGAGAATTATTTCACTCCATTATCTAAGATATATTCAAAAATAACCAATTATTCATAAAATATAATATCAACAACCTCATGAGAGAAAACTTACATCAAATCCCCACAGCAATTTTGAAAGAGACTTGTAGTACTTGATTTTTCACACCAAAATTGATGAGAAAAGGTGCAAGCATTACTGAAATCTATTGAAACTTAAATATTAAAGAAAATAAGATCATATCAGATCCAAATAATTTCATATCATATCCAAGAGTGTGGAACGAATCCAATCTCTCCACTAAGATGGTAGATGCAAAATTTTATCCTTCTCCAAAACTCTAATTATTGGTGCATTCAATCATGTAGGAATTTCCTGGAAGCTCAAGATCAATTATAGTGAATGGATAAATTCTCAAATATGATATTATTTCAAAAATATCCAAATTATTACTTATCTGCACAACAATGACACCAGTAGATATAGAGAAATCAAATTCCTCTTCATTTTCTAAAGCAATCATTGGTAAACTATGCACATAATTTAAAACACAAGGGAAGAAAAGATTTTCTTCAGTAAGAGAGTTTTGAATGTATTCTTATATATAATCCATATGAGAAGATCATATATCAGAGATATCGTAAACTTTTGGAGCAGAAGGAGAAGGAGTCACTCCAACGAGAATTTCTTCAATTCAAATTGACTATGTTGAATATTTTTCGTCTTCTTCATCTTAAACAACTCTCTTTATTGAAAGAGAGGGCATGTCGAGTAAATTTTTGAAATCATCATGCTGGATTTTAACTAAACCTATCCTAGTAGTTGGGATTTAGAATTCATCTCCCATGTGAATGGTAGGTCCTCCTGATAGTGATAGTGGAGAACGACTCCTTGGAGGAAACCATGTAGTTGGATGCTCCAGAATCAGTCAAGTAAGCTTTTGACTAAGTAGGGCCTTCCTTAAAGGAATGGAATCTCTCATGATCTTCAGTCAGTTGTCCAGCATCAGAATTTTTTTCTCCTTTTGGAATATAAATATGGTTCTGTTCAAGGAGGTCTGATCGTTGGTTGATTTGCTTCTTGACACAACTTCTTTTAGGATGAAATCCTCTCATACAGTATGGGAACTTAGTCTTTTCAAAAAATTTCTTTCTCTTGGAGCCTGAAGCTCCTTCAAAATACTTCTAATTCTCTTTTGGTTTTGAATCAGAGGATTTAGTTTCCTTCCCCTTGTGCTTCCATTTTTCTTGCACAATGTTTGAGTTGGACATCAGAAGAGCTTGGTTCTTGGAAGTTTGAAGAACTCCCATTTGGACCAAATTATCCTTCTCTTGTATTAAAGACTTGACAAAGTCATCAAGTGAAGAAATATTCCAATTGGGGATGGAATCTCTTTTGGAATGGGAGGTAGAGACAAAGACAGAGTACTTAGAACCAATTTTGCTGAGCACATAGAGAAAAATATTCTCATCCTTCCTCTCTATTCCTCATTGCTTACAATGTAGTTCTAGAGACTTGAATTTTGTGAAAAACTATTGGATGGTCTCGAAACTGCTAAGATGCAAAGAAAATTAACTCGTTCTCCAAGATTTGCCCTTCAATCTCATATTTTTTTCCAAAAATAAGTTTGAGCTTCTCCCAAGCTTCTTTAGGAGTCTTCAATCCCTCAAGGTGAAAGAGGAGATCCCTGAATATGTGAGTGCAAAGGTATCCAAAGGCTTCATCTAAATGGTTCAAGAACTTATTTTCTCAGTAGGATGATGAGGTTCTGTCTCTATGCCCATATTCATCGTAAATAGTCCAATCTTATGCACATCCTAAATAGTCCAATCGTGTCCAATGAGACCTGAATTATTGCCCTCCAATGAACATAGTTGAAGGGTGTCATGATTTGAGGTATAAGAGAAGTATAATACATCAATTCTTCAATCAAGATACATAGTACCTATAAGAAGCATTGCAAAACTAAAAACAATTCACAATAATTTCATAATCAAGCCTTCCACATCGACATGTACACATTCTAAAGGTCCGTCACTCCTACAAATACTTCTTTGAACGAATCTAGAGTTAGAAAGGAAATTGTTATGGGACTTATGTGGAAACCCAATTGCTTCTAGTGTACAATCGAGATCAGAAAGGATTGTTTCTTGCGTGAATAGCCTCTAATACCATGTTTGGATTACTGTTCCATTGATATACAGTAAATGAGTGAAATTGAATTCATTAATTATGTAGTGGAATTGAATGAAAAATACACACTAAACAAGAAATTTTTCATAGGAAACTGATAAGAATTGCCCAGTAAAATTACAGTATTATCATCATTAAACCCATCACTATACAACAATGTTACATAAGGAGAATTAGAATCACGTGGATAAGATTCGAATATACCAACTCATTCCTGAATGATGGATAACTAGAGGTGTCTAAATCACTATCGGAGCTCACTAATCTAGCTCTAGATGTCTAATTTAGTATCTCCATGAGTTAATCCAGTTAAAATAATGAGGTAGGTGAGAATTAGGTGAGAATAGGTTCCTTCCCACATGCAACCATGCAATACTGGTGCTAAATGAACTGGAAGACATCTAACTGAATGTAACTGGAGCATAAATTAGCTTAACTAGTTACCAACCACCAAAAACTAAAGGAGGTTGATGGTGGAACCCCGAGTGGCTCCCACAAACATATGCATGAACATGAAGTCAGTTGCAGTTAACCTCTATATGTGTTCCCCACACTCTAGTGTTTGGTACCAATGGACCCAAATGCATTGGTGGACCCAATGACACTGGTGGACCCAAATGTCACTGGCAGACCCAATATAACCAAACATAAATAAATACTCTTAAGTTAGGAAAATATAATCTAATAGACTAAGTATGGACAAGAAAGGATTATTAATCTTAACAGAGGTACCATGTGTTGGTCCACGACCATAACAAGAATGATCACACATTGTGCATGTGTGTGGTTGGATGTAGGGGACATGGAATGTCGGTCTATCCACACCAATAGTTGGTCCTCTACCACCAAAAGATGGTGGTTGTATCCCACCAGAGGAATATGGCCCTAATTGGTCATTAGTTTTGGTGTGTCGGGAAATCATCTCAACTAGCGTAACAAATACATTATAGGAAATTTCAATTTAAAATGGGCCTTCCAAAAAAATACAAATTCCATGTCATCATGTATTAGCCAATCAAAATTCTTTAAAATTCAAAAAGGGAGCACCTCTTAAACAATTTTTTAATATAAATTTAGGGATAGGTATCATAACAAAAACTACTTTTTTGTTCGTATTTTCGACATATCTCCCTCTGTGTTTACTCAAATTTCGATCAGGAGAGCTTGTTGGATGTGAAATTTAATTCCGCATCCAATGAGTACCCACTTGGCATAATTTTGATGGGACCCACTACCCCAAAAGCAAGAAATACCTGAAAATGTGATGATGATTTTATCATCATGTTTTTTCAGGTATTTCTTATTTTTGGGGTAGCGGGGCCTTCAAAAGTATGCCGAGTGGGTACTCGTTGGATGTGGAATTAAATTCCCCATGCAATGAGCTCTCCTAATCTAAATTTGAGTAAAAACATAGGGAGATATGTCGAAAATACGAACAAAAAAGTAGTTTTTTTCTTTTCTTCCCTCAGAATTAATAAATATTATTTTATTATTTTAACTATTATTTTATTAATTTTCCTTAGGAGGCCCATTTTGAGTAGAAATTTCCTCTAATTCCTCCCATGTATTGGAAATCATATCATGTCCAGGAGGGATGCTTGGCCTCGGTAGTTAGACACGGGGTGTAGGTATATGTCGATTGGCATATCTATTCTTATCATTGGGTCAGTTTTGGGGAATCCCCCTACAAGTTCTCTAGAACCCCAACATGTCAAAATAGTTGACATGTTTTCCCTTCACAATCTCTGCACAAATTTTTTGGAGGAAGTACAACTGTACTTCCTTGTTGTTGTGTGAGGAAATATCAAAAACAATGTACCATTTGTCAATCCAATGGTCTCTAATTGGTTGACACATGCAACACTCAATTGAAATATGTGGTGTGTTGCTCTCTAGAATTCCATCCATCCCACACACTCTAAATAGTGTATATATATGCTCTTTTGTTATTGTGAGCTTCTTAATCTCATTGTAGCTCAATCCATTAACATATTATTGTCTTGGTGTCTCCTTGTAAGATGCTATACTATACAAAACACAATTTGATCTGCTGATGGTATCCACTATGGTCAACAATGATGTTGAGAAGGAGCGACAGAGTTCATATCCACCCTTCCAAGCATAACCAATCTCTCTTAAATGACCAATAACTCTCAAAATATCTGCATTGTGGTCCATAGTAGCCATTGCAATCATAAACCCAAATAAAATATCATTATAAAAATAAACACATGGTATAATGACATTTCTAAGCAATGAAAAGTGTACAACTAATATACAACAAATAACAACATAAACTATTTATAATTTAATTTTAAAATTGATCTTGAATTTTACACTAAAGAATAAACATTTAACATTTTTCCATATTAAATTTATGTCCTAAATTTGTATTAATTCCAATTTCCTGATGCATACATAAATTGTATTGTGTGCATGCATTGATTGGAGAGCTTATCTAGCTTATTTTAAGGCTTGTATTATGAATTTTCCTTGAAATTGTGAGGTGTTGACTAATGCCCTTGTAGGACCAACTCCCAGATTGTAGGTAGAGGCAAGAGCTAGAGCCTAGAAGAGGTGGCAGAAGGTGATATTGATGAATACAATCCCAATATATGAAAGCATGTTGATAGATATGTAATTTTTTTTTGTAGCGTTAATTTCATTGGACCCCATAGTCCATTTAACATCTTTGTTTATATGTAATTTGGAACATGTATGGATTCCACTTGATGTTATTTTAGTTGTATGAACTCTTTCTATATACCCATGAGAGACTTTGCATATTTATGTATAAATGCTTTTATGGTTGCAAGGTTTCCATTGGATTCTATCAGGTATTATAGTATGTGATTAGCATGTAATCAAACACATTGACCTCCCTATGTATCTTGATGTTCGTAAGGACTATTTGTGAACTCCGTTGTCTTGACCTTAACCAAAATTATGTACCCTTCAGTCAAGGGGAAATATTTGTTAAGCATGGGAAGCTTCTATACCTTATTTTAACACTTGGATTAGGAAGTTTCATCAAAAGTATAAGGTGTTTATTAATGTTCTTGGATGACCAACTTCAATATTTGAGATAGAGTCAAGCGATTTACCATGTTTTTTTATGTATTTTAGGGAATATATGAATTTTACTTGAATTTTTTTTTTAGTTGTATGCAACCTTGTAATATACTTGATATACTTGAAAAACTTTGCATATTTGTGAGTTTTGATTTGGATTCACAAGGATTCTTGTGAATATACACTGTGCAAATAGTGAAATTGATTTGTTTTTTATGAGTAAATTGGGCTTTTGTTTTCCATTGGGCATGTAAATTTCTTATGCAACCTTGTAATATACTTGAGAAAATTTGCATTTTTGTGATTTTTGGTATGGATTCACAATGATGCTTGTGAATATGCATATGCAAATAGTGAAATTGATTTTTTTATGAGTAAATTAGGTTTTTGGTTTCCATTGGGCATGTAAATTTCTTATGCAAAATTGCAATATACTTGAGAAACTTTGCATATTTGTGAATTTTGGTTTGGATTCACAAGGATGCTTGTGAATTTATATATGAAAATAGTCAAAATGAATTGATTTTTATGAGTAAATTGGGGTTTTGGTTTCCATTGGGCTTGCAAATTTCATTATGGGAATATAAATTTTAAAAAAATGGATTCAATTCATATTAGGGCATAGAAAACATCGAAAATAGGGAAATTAACATGGGAGAATTTGGAGTAAATACCCCACAAGGAAGATATTGATCCCTAAGGTGGGGCTTATTTCCCTTTTATCACCCAAATCACATTCACCCTTGCTCGTTTTGCTCAATCAGAACACGTTAATGTGTGTGGTTGTGGAGAAAATGACAAGATCATCCTGTTTTAAGCATAAATTAGGTTTTACACAACGCATGCATGCTTTACTTAACTATCCTGATTGGAAAGCATGTTGGAAGGCTTGGGACTGGCTTGGAAGGGTCGGCATTGCTTGGGATGATTTCTATTTTATGGATCTTGAATGATTGGATTCATTCTACCATTGCATATAAAAGTTCCCTCAACTTTATGCACTCACCCTTATCTTTCCAATTATTTCTATATTCAATATGGAATATAATGGTTAGTGACGGTGTAACATGGTTAGTGATAAAATTGTATGGTTATTGTAGTTAAATCTACACAAACAATATTATCATAAGTGAAAATAATTTTGATGAGTTGTCAATACATTTAAATAATTGATTATCCAAGTGACATAATGATCCATATGGGTATAGGTGGCCACCCACCTATTCCATTGGCTCAAAACAACTTTTTGTGTTGGCAATTTTCTTGTAATTTTCTACGGTTTTTCAGGTCCGGAACTTATGGGTCTATTTGAAGGCCCTAAATGACCTTTTCAATGAGCTATCGAGCACCCCAAATGGAGATCATATGAAAAATTTATGACGCCAAGAAGTTGACTATTCAACTAATCACCTTGGGGCCGCAAGCTTTATAACGATTCATCTCCTAGGGTTAGATTTAGGGTTTTATTCCTCTCCAAGTCTTTATGACAAAAGGATCTTGGGCCTCCTTTTATATTCATCTTGTCATGAGTGAGCTTAGCTGCCACATCTCTTCTTAGAGATCTAGCTACCACCATTCTAGTTTCTTTTCTTTTATAGTTTGTTATGTTTCATTCATTTAATATAATTTGAGGTTATTATATTAATGTGTGTATTCCCATATATCTATGTATGTGAATACATATATTCTCTTTTATTTCATTCTCACATAAATTTGAATCATCAGTATAAACTATTTATTCTGTTGTAGTTTCTGAGTGCATGTCCCCAATGAGATAAGCATATCAAGAATTGGGTCTCGAACTAGTTGATCTTGGGGAAAATACCTCTCCTTGTCCCAACCAGCCTCAAATGGAAGGATAAGAAAAGAGAGATGATGGAGCATGAGATGATATTAAACTATTGATCAAGGAAACTCTCATGAGACAAGGGGACGAGATGATGGATTACTTCGCTCAAATCCTTCAATGAAGGACAACAACGGCACATGCAAAATCAATGAGAAGTCATTTCGGGGGTGCAACTCCTGTTATAGCTGAATTTACCACACCCTATTAATCACACTTGTATGGCCTTCCCCTGTCCCTCTACAGACTCTTGGGACCCCATGGACCTTTTTTATACCTTTGATGTTTCCAAGATCATCCCTAAAAACATGCTTAAATTGTTATACATGACTTTTAAACCCTTTCTCCTTTGACCCCTAAAACCACATACATCAGGATGTGTGCAAAAGGCCAAATTCTTTTGGAGTTTTCCTTGACATGGATCTAACTCATTTTTCTCCCAGCCTTCCATATGCCTTGAGATCACTCGAATTCGACCCTCCTTTGCCCCATTGAAGAGCTATATAACGAACCCTTTGGATACATTGAGGAGTAGGTGAGAATTGAGAGCAAAGAAACTATAGTCCATTGTTGCTGAAACTTATGCTTGAGTCTGCATCCCTTTGTCCCTTGGAGCACTTTGGTGTTCTTCCCAAGCTTGCCTTTTGCTTGTGAGCTTGCTATCGAGAGATGGAGGATTGAGGTGGTGGAGGCCCAAGTGGGGGATTCAGTTTCTCTGATTCGCAGATGTTCCGACAGTGGATGTATTCATTGTAATCTCTGATTTTATATTAATAGAAATATCTGTTCCTGTCCAATAATGTATGCTTGAATGAATATTTTATCCATGGATGATTTCAAATGCTTATACGCTGTTGATTATATATGCTAGAGTAGATCTAACATCAATGTATATAGCATGCTTGTCTTGTTTATTGATTGTTGAGGAAGTAATTTATCAATTCAAGCTGGAGTTGGAAAGCTCAACAGGGATCTACTTCAATGGTTCGGAATAAGGTATGACTTTTGATCCTTTAGTGTTAGATATTTGATTTCTCTTGCATATTGGAAAGGATTGATTTCTGGAGTCAAGCTGTCTATTGTGGTACCCCAAGCCATAAGAATTTCTCTCCATAACAGAATTGGTGACTCTGCTGGGGATGTTCCTAGTTTTTATTTGGGGTTTGTGGGCACAATGGGATTGATATTCTTGAATTTCTCTTTGTTTCTCCTTGCTTTTGTGTTGCATTTTATAGTATGTTCATCCATTTATACTCCCCTTTATTGGTTTGAGCATTGGCCTACTTTTTACCACTGCATTCTCTGTCTAAGCAGGTTTTTGGCCAAAAGTCATGTACATACGCGTATTTTTGGCCAAAAGTCGCGTATACACATAGGTTTTTGGCTGAAATCCACATATCCATGCAGCGTTTTGGCCAAAAGTCGCGTATATACGTAGATGTTCTTTAAACAGTAGTGTACATCCTCCCTTTTGGTGAGTTTGATGTTGTGGGAAGTTGTTGGGTGGGTTATGAGTGTGGTTGGGTCTTCCTTGGGTCTGATGTTGTTTGTTGGATGCTTCTTTTGTGATTAGAGACCACTTTTTCATTTATTTTTATTTGAAAGTAGTTTTAGTCATTTATCCTTTTTGTTTTTCCATTAGTGCATTACTATTTTTTGTCTCGGTGTCTTGCTAGGCTTGTGTTTTATACTTGCTGCAGAGACTAAGAGTTTTGGATGACTTTTATTACATTTTTCATTCTTTTATATTGAAAAATACAAGGTAGTTTCATTTTTCACATATGGATTTGAGGAGGTACTTGCATTGGATTTCTTGGATGAGAGTTTTATTTAGGCTTTCATATAGGAAGGATTGCATTCGCATTCGGAAATGAATATATATTTATTCATCTCGTGTAGTGGCATACCCTGTTTTTCATTCTACAAGATTGCACTTGGCATTGCTTGTTAGGTGTGCACTTTTATTTCAATGCTGAGTCCTCATATCATTAGTTGCATGGCAATTTCCCTTTGAGTAATTACAGCCATTAAAATCAACGC
Organism: Pseudotsuga menziesii; assembly: GCA_001517045.1. Taxonomy (NCBI): domain Eukaryota; kingdom Viridiplantae; phylum Streptophyta; class Pinopsida; order Pinales; family Pinaceae; genus Pseudotsuga; species Pseudotsuga menziesii. The sequence goes on along the minus strand of LPNX010152058.1, from coordinate 297,128 downwards.
ATAATAAAATGAATTACACTCTTTTCGTTTATAGGGTGCACCAACAAGATTAGGTTTTAGGGTCTTGGAATAGTTCATTGTGAGTAAATTCTCCAAAACCACTAAACAACAACATGTATGTGTCTGTTTAGGTGAGATTGTGAAATTCCTTGGTATAATTAGTGTTCCTCAGGATCCTCCTTTCAAAAGGGAGTTAAGCATTAGGCAGTGTGAGAAATTATTGATTGGAATGACCCCTAGTCATAATTGAGTAGCACCGAAGATATTTCCAGAATTGTATTCGTATCTCGAGGCTCTTTCAAGAGTTTATGGCTTTGCTACCCTACCCATATGGTCAATCCCACCTGCGACTGTTCGCTTGATCATTGATTATATTGAGGTGACCTTAGTTGCCTTACCTAGGATATTGAGGGGGTACTTTGCATGGGTTATTCTGCAGGTGTCCCAGCTAAGTTGGGGTTGGAAAACATAGTTGCTTTATGCATTGAAGCTGAGGGCCACTATAATTGGTTACGTACCTCCGCTTGTAGTGTATGGATTTCGAGCCTCTCCTAGGTGAGACATACTTGCTGCATTCGGGAGCTCATGTATCCTCCCCTTGGTTTGCTTATATTTTAGCTGTAGATCTTCTTAGGAGTGTGCTCTTTGTGCGCCAGTTGGCCTTTGGGATCATGGTTACTTGAGTATATTTATGCTCTCTTGAGTTCATGTCCTTTTATTTTCGGCATGTCTAGTATCCTATCACCCGTCCTTGGTCCTAGTGTGGACCCTGGTGCCAGACTTTGGGGCATCACAGCCCCTTACCCTGCTCATAGATTTGGAAGTGGTCACATTCTACCCTCTACTCCATTTGTGGAGGATGTTGACTCCCTTCTCTCAGTATTTACACTAGTGGTCACCCTCACGGGGGTGGTAGTGGATGCATGAACATTGGGTGTACACCTTACTCTCCTTTTTATGTCCCATCATTCACCACATTGTTTCCTTTGGGTGCTGTTGTCATGATCATTCATCCCTATATGCTATAGTTTGGATTCTTTATTGAATATTTTGGGTTGTTTTGGAATAATATGGTTGTCATGTAGGGTTCATTTTTTGTACACTCTCTCCGAGGTTTCAACCTGTTCGTTCCTATCACAGGTATCATGTCTAAACTGGAATATAGGTTAGGATTTCACATCCACTTGCATTTTGCATGACCTTATGACCATTCCATCTTAACTTTAGGTATGAACCCATTCCATGGTATCATGGAACCTTCATGCTGCTATTAGAAGTGATATTATGTGAATGGTAGAGCTTTCCTATACATGGGTGTCCTAGTTAGCTCCCATTTGCATTTGGTACCCATGCTGTGAGTCCTCTCTTAGGTCCGGGAGTCTGTTGTATAGTATTGCCATGACATTTCGCAAGAGCCTCATACTCCTCTTGATCTTTTGCTGGCATGTTTTCCCCAGAATCCCTTATGTCAAGTTGTAATTGCATTATCATGAGCTCTTCCTATCTCATTGAGCCCTATGCCAGCTTCCATGACTTTAAGTATCAGCCATACAACCCAAGCTTGTATCATGTCTATCCATGCAGAGCCATCTTTTATATCCTTTGGAGCTTTATTCCCTATTCTATTGGGAGGGGATTTCCCCCCAAGTGTCGCTATCCTACACATGTATCCTTGCACTGAGCATAGGTATGTTCCACTTCCTGGAACTAGTTTGTTTTCCCATATGACACTCGTCTCCTTCTAGTATGTAACTATAAAGTAGTTTTATTCTTTTTCAAGCTTTTTAAATATTTGAAAAAGTCCAAAAATTTTAAAAAACCAAAAATCCGGACAAGGAAAGATGTTATCTTTGGCAGTTGTCGAGTCATGTTGCCTTTGAACAGAGCACTGTATATCACATCCACTGGTTGGGTTTATCTCCACCGACTGGTTAAGGTTCCAGTCCCTATGGAGCCTCTGTTGATGCCTCCTGTGTTGCAGAGATGTCTCAGTTTTGTATATCGAGTCTATACTGCCTACATTCAGTCACCATTCATCGTTATGCTCTTGTTCAAAAGAAGTTGAAACCTGAGTCGGCCATTCCTCAGTTATCTTGACTTTGCATGTCGGTTGTTCCTGGTACAGTTACTGGTTCGTGCACCTTATGATCGAGTGCTTCCACATTATACAGCTTTGCTGAGTACCTCGTGTTGGATGATGGGGGATGCCTTAATGTCCTCCTTTCAGAGGATTTCATCCCATCGACTTTAGATCATTTATTCTGGGATTGGAATCTAGAGTCATTTTTTAGTGCCTTGAGACTTGTAGTCATCAGTGGTAGGTTCTCTCGCGATCGATAGTTCTTTGGGAATACATCAATGTCCCCTGATCGATGGATTCTCTTAAGTGTTCAACCTCAACACATTTATTCACACTTGTTAGTTTTCACTCTAGTACCTTGATTCCCATTATCATTATCGATGGGTGATCTCACGTTTGTTAACAGTATACATCAATGACCGGTAATCAGAAAATGGACTACTATGTTCAACCTCGACACCTCTATTCACATAGTAGGACTTGTACTCGGAGTGATTTGTGTAGAAGACCTTCCATATTGGTGGCATATCTTATATTCTACCTCCTTGATCATGCTAGTGTTCATGAGATTCCAACTCTCATGACTTGATTCCAGTATATGTCGGACATTTCCAGCCATTATGGAGATCTTGATCCATTGTATATCTTCAGCCATTATGGAGATCTTGATCCTTGGTATATCTTCATCATGGAGATTCTTATCTATGTATATTGTACGTGGCGATGACCACTTATGTCATATTTTTTTATCATACCTATTCATGGCCATTGTACTCTTATGTATCTGGGACTGCTATATGTATTTGCATTTATATGCAGAGTTGTATCATTGTACTATGATGATTGGGTGGCTGGTATTCCACTGGGTTCTTCATGACTCCACTTCTGGAATGGAATTATAATGTATTTTGGCCATCGTATGACCCCTTTGACCTCACACATTAGGGGGCATCTGTTATAGCTGATTTTACCACACCTGGTGAATCACACTTGTATGGGCTTCCCCTATCCCTCTGCAGACTCTTTGGACCCCATGGACCTTTTCTATACCTTTGATGTTTCGAATATCATCCCTAAAAACATGATTAAATTGCTATACGTGACTTTTAAACCCTTTCTCGTGTATATACGCGGGTTTGACCCCTAAAACTACATACATTAGGATGTGTGCAAAAGGCCAAATTATTTTGGAGTTTTCCTTGACATGGATCTAACTCACCTGTCTCCTAGCCTTCCATATTCCTTGAGATCGCTCGTATTTGACCCTTCATTTCCCCATTGAAGAGCTATATAAGGAACCCTTTTCATACATTGACGAGTAGGTGAGAATTGAGAGCAAAGAAACTATAGTCCATTGTTGCTGGAAATTATGCTTGAGTCTGCATCACTTTGTCCCTTGGAGCACTTTGGTGCTCTTCCCAAGCTTTCCTTTTGCTTGTGAGCTTGCTATCGAGAGATGGAGGATTGAGGTGGTAGAGGCCCAAGTGGGGGATTCAGTTTCTCCGATTAGCAGACGTGCCGACAGAGAATGTATTCATTGTAATCTCTGATTTATATTAATAGAAATATATTTTCCTGTCCAATAATGTATGTTTGAATGAATATTTTATCCATGAATGATTTCAAATGCTTATATGTTGTTGATTATATATGCTAGAGTATATCTAACACCAATATATATAGCATGATTGTCTTGTTTATTAATTGTTGAGGAAGTAATTTATCAATTCAAGCTGGAGTTGGAAAGCTCAATGGGGATCTACTTCAACCGTCTAGAATAAGGTATGAGTTTTGATCCTTTAGTGTTAGATATTTGATTTCTCTTGCATATCGGAAAGGATTGATTTCTGGATTCAAGCTATCTGTTGTGGTACCCCAAGACATAGGAATTTATCTCCATAACAACTCCCTTCAAGGTACAAGTTAACTTTCACATACACTTATTTGAAAGAATGATAAATGTAGAAAATTTTGAAAAATGGTTGAGTCTGTTAGAGTGTTACTTTCCTAGTCAAAAAAATTCTGATAGTGAAAAGGTCATTTTCGCACTCCTCAAGTCTCTCCCTCATTTCAGAGACTAGTGGGATGAGTACTGGGAAAGGAATACGAGGGATGAATATAAGATATTAAATACAAAACCCACTTGGGCATATTTTTTTGACACCATAGAAGACGAGTTCTCTCTTGTTGGAAACTATGATGTCCAATACACCCGATGGATGAAATTATGTCAGGAAAGAAACCAAATGGTGCCAAAGTATATCAATATATTCCATACCCTACACTCAAATATGGGTATTAGAGACTCTAAATGGCACTTGGCTCTAAAGTATCGCAGTGTCCTATAGAGGTACATTCAGAGTTGGATTTCCTATACATATCCTCACTAGGATCATCCTATTGAGATGTTGTCAAGATCCAACAAAATTTGAAGAAAAACAATAAGTGGGATCTTGGGTCTGAAAATTAGTAGCAGAAGACGGGAAAAAGTGTACCTAATTCACAACCCAAAGGATCAAGCAAGGATGGCCAAAATCATGAAAACCAGTCCAATCCACATGAAAAGAAGGGTAATGGGAACTCGAAGGACATCGTCAAGTGGTGTGAGTTCCAAAAACGCCCCTGGCACAACACTAATGAATGATGCTCAAAACAATCATTCTTGGACGAGAAAAAATACCCTGATTCAAACTTTGAATCAAACACTAATTTATAGAAAGAAATGGGTAAGCAAATCATTGACGTAGAACCTAGTTCCACAATCACCACTACAAATATCCAACTAGAATAGCCCGAGGATCTAGAGGAAAGGGATCACCTATTCCATTCACAACTATGGGTGTAGGGGACTCCGCTACATTTCATTGTTGACAATGGTAATAAGAAGAACCTCATCTCGATCGAGGTCATTAAAAGATTGAATCTTCCAATGGTTCCACATCCCTAACCCTACAAAATTGGTTGGATGAGCCATGGACAAGACATTTGTGTCAGTCAACATTGTCACCTCTCCTATTGTAGCATCTCCTCTGTTACTCGAATTCTTTAGTAATGGAAAATAGAAGTTAAATGTAAAATGTGCAACCTTTAGTCTAGAATATCAAGGTGAGTAACATCATTGTAAGTATTATTGTGGATTTAGTTTTATTTTTATGTTGTAGACCTAGGATATTGATGTGCATTGTGACTAAAAATAAGGGAATATGTATCCATTAGGGAAAGGCATGTGGCACCTTGATGTGTTTAGTGATGATTGTGTTTCAACATGGAAACTTTAGGTGCATAAAACAAGTGTTTACTTCTAGGAAGAAGTGGGCTAAGAGTGCTCCTATGGTAACCTAAGTTGGGTCTCACTTTTAAAACCTTCAGTGTTGTGAAATAACATACTACTCATGTAAAGGAGGATAATTCCTTCTCAATCACCTATAATTGTTATTTTTATTTCAAAAGATATTTTGGATGGCTATTAATGCATGTGCGTTAGTCATTAAACATTATTAAGAATAACATAGAGCATATCATTGTTTAATTGTAAAAATTACTTTAAGAAGATAATTACAACATACTTTATAGGAGTGAATCCAATTAGAAAATGTTTCATGTCCTCATGAAATATAAAGTGAATAAGAAATCTCACTTTTTCAAGGATTTTTTTATTAAATATAGACTATAATATACAAGTAACAAATATTTCATGACCTCATGAAATCTAAAGTGAATAAGTAATCTCATTTCTTAATTTAGTTCCACTTTTTAAAGGATTTTTTATTAAATATACACAATAATATATAATTATAGTGATATTTTCCTTCTTAAAACACTTGCACCACTAATTCCATATACAGATCCAATCTATATACCGATAGAATACATGTTGAAGTCGAGGGATTTTTATGGTTATCAAAGTACCTTAAACAACTTTATTATCGTAATATATTATATAAATCCTCATTAAATGAGTGTTGCATAGGTGTATCCCATAAGATTTCATTTAAGATCTGGAACCTACTTATGAAATTGTACTTTTATAAGCTCATGAAAAGGAAAAGCAAAGAAATTATGTAATGAATGATGAATTGATGTTGCAGAAGTTTTTGGAACGCAGGTATGTTGGGTATGTAGACACGAGTATCCAATACAGTTAGAAGTTTCATCCAAATTTGTAGGAAACGTAGGGTTGGGGTGACAATAATATATATTATTTTTTTTAAATATATTTAAAAAAAATAAAGTTAAAAAAGCACAATTTATTAATTTCATAACTTTAACTATTTTATTCTCTTAATCCTCTAGTGGTTTCATGAATCTCATTCTTTTTAAATTTGCTTAGTACTCTAGATCCACAATATACAAATCTCATTGTACGAGTTTGTAAAGTTGGTTTTCATATATGTGTACGAAGAAACAATAGCTTCACAAATCATAAGATTCAACATTTTTCTAATTCCTTGTTCCAACTCCATCTATATTATTGCTCCTAAGAGTTCTTAGTCTTTGGGTGCCTCTGCAATTTTTTATGGTAAGTACTACTTACTTCTAATGTCAATGAACTTGATTTTTTTAAGTTCAACTAACAAACTTTCAAATTTGTTGGTATATTGAGTTTGATATGGTTGTGATCCTAAATTGCTATGTCAATTAGTATGGATAATGTAAACTAGCTATAATCATTTGAGATATAAATTAAAGTTATGTTATAAAGTGGCAACAAGGAAGGTCTTCTAGAATTGCATGTTTCCTCTCAAGCTAAAAAGACATTAAACATGAAGCCAAATGTATTAAAATGATTTTCCTAAGTTTTGACTTAGGAAAATACTTTCATTATTCTAATTTTATTTTGACTTAAGGAAAATACTTTAATTATTATAATTTGATTTTGACTTAATGGAATCACTTTAATAAAGTGAAAAGTGAAATATTTAAGTGATCGCTAATCTAATCATGGAAATTGATCTCAGTGGAGGATCACATCCATTTATCCATATTGAGTGTTAGGGTTTTTTATTAGCCATTTAGTTAAAAGGAGATTTGGTGGATAGGAAACGTACATAGGAGAGATACATACAAGAATAAGTTAAATGACGGATTTTGATGAGAATACAGAGGAGAAATTACACGATAGAGTCACCGAGCTTCCAGGATGAGCTAGGTCGTACATGATCATGTAGAGGGCAGTCGTACCAGTTCGACAGAGGAAGTTGTAAAATCATACAAAATTTGTACAAAATGACATCATCGACACACATATTCGTACAAATGTGCAAAGGAGGTCATATTGTTGAAGCATGGGTTGTATGGTTACACTAGGGTATGATGGGTTGCTAGATTTTTCCAGTGTTTCTGTAGAGGGTCATTCTTCGAGATTGGGTGAATTTGTCTACTGATTGAAAAAGTTCCATATATTCATAATATAAAATCCATATCTATCTGTTGCACCTGGTTTTTCCATATTGGATTTTATTCGGGGGTTTCCATACCCAAAATAATTGTGTCTATATTTGATGTGATGTTGTGAATATTTATCAACATTTATATTATTCTTCAATACTAGTAATAAAGTTCATGTGTGTTTGTTTCAGTCAAACAATTAAATATATTGTTTTTCCCTAGTTTGAGATTTAAAGGAAAATTTACAAGTTGTTCAATATCTTAGTATTGTAAAAGATCCATTTGTATTCACTTTACACTTGAATAATATATTATGAGTGTGAATGGATCTAAACATTTAAGACATGTGGGCCCTCTTTATTTATATAACCATGAAAATAAAAATAATGGAATTATTGATAGATTCAATTAAAATATTTATTATTGGTGATTTCTTGACACAATAAAATTCAATCATTCAATTGATTTTCAACACTTTTTTTATGATTTTGGTCTCCACATGGTCGAGAGCTTATAGAAGTTCCATCTCTATTTGGTATGAAATGTCCCCTTTTTTATGGGATCTTCTTTGGGAAATTGGGATATTTCTAGGAACTTGTTTTTGTCGCTCTCTTTGTATTGGGAGCTTGTAGAAGTTCCATCTCTATTTGGGAGCTTCTGGAATCTCCCAAGAAGACAGGGAGCTTCTACAAGCTCCCAATACAAAGAGAGCGACAAAAACAAGTTCCCAAAAATATCCCAATTTCCCAAAGAAGATCCCATAAAAAAGGGGACATTTCATACCATCTCCCAAGCTTCCAAAAGTGGGGAAACATCGGGTTTGGGTTTCAAAAATAATGGGAGCGATACCCGTGCAACTATGCATGTAAGTGTTTTGGGGTTTCTCATTAACCAAGGATGATTATGTTAATATAACAAACTTCATCCTCTCTAAGTTGTCGTGAGTTAAAAAGAACTAAGACCAAGAAGGATAAGGTCCCTATATTTTATTACAGAAGGTGGTGGTCTCCATTGAAGGGAAACTTTTTTTTCAATCCATGTTTGTAGGAGAGATATATGCATGTTCGAAGGGAGATAACATATTTTTGGGTATAGTTGTTTTCTATTGATGAAGGGAGAGGAATAATATGTACATGGGATATGACTTCCTTTCCTTTCTACTTGCGATATCTAGATACCTCCATAAATGGAATATAAATGTGACTAGAATAGAGGGATCCAACATCTCAAATTAAGTTACTTTTTTAGATTGGAAAGGGAGAACATATACCTTTCCCCTTCTATTTACCTTACACATAGTTGCAACTATGAGATGGATTGTTTGAGAGAGGTACACCATGTTTGCTTGAATGGAATTTATTTGTCCATCTATTTCTATGTTATAAGACGTATCAAGATGCTTCTCTTTGAGTCCAACATAGTTGTTGATTTTACTCATATCTTCTAGCATAGTTTTTGTGATATGAGCATAGAACTCTATTCATCAGTTGAATCATGTGAACTATCTAACGTTTACAATCCATGAGAATGCAAAAGTACAAAGTAGCTCTATCCCTTTGTTGTAGGACCTGAATACTAGACCCAATCCTCTCTAATTTGTTTCGTGTCATATATACTACATAAGAAATGAGTGATATTGTAGGGTATAATTCTTTAGAGAAGAGTCATTTCCTCTTACTTGAATAAAATTATTGTTGTGTGAATAGAAAGGGCATGCTTGGGAGAGATGATCTTTACTCATATAAATTGGTGTTATACTCTGTAAAAGGTTAAGATATGGAGGTGAACCTCATAGTACATATTTTGTTTTGTTGAAAATGATTGAACAGTATTTCCCCATAGGAACCAAAACCTTAGAACTCAATAACCATGCATGACACAATTGTGTAATTGTGTAGAAGGAGATGACCGTCGTGTTTGTTAGATTTAGCAAAAAATCCTGACAGTCTTTGACCAAACCTTTGCTAGTTGTCTACATAGCTTAATACATGAGCAAAGAAGAGTTACATGGACTAGTCAATGAGCTAGCCTGCTTTATATGCTATTTATGATATTCATTTTCCAAGTTTGTATTGCCGTGATTTGTTTACAAATTATGTTGATTGGTTGAAGGAGGTAAACCACTAGAGGTATTTCAAACCAAGTAATAAATTTAAGTGAATTTGAACACTAGCTTAGCTGAAAATTATACTAATTGACTTCCAATCCATATTTAATGTTTTATATGAATCCTATTGATGAACGATCAAGCTAATTTTGTTTTCAAAACTAGATTATCATAAATATATTGCCGAGAAACTTAAGAATTCATTAGTAGATGGAAATAAGCATGATCTTAATTTTATAATTTGAATCTATTATTGAAAACTGATCTTATGTCTCCATGATTATGTTTAAACTAAGATTAGTATTATGAGGATTAGAGAAATTGCTAATAAGTCCTATGAGGATTAGAGAAATTGGTAATGGGTAATTGAGATGAGAAGTTGTAAATGAAAGGTCATCAGTTCAAATCCCTTGTAGATACTTAAAATTGTGAAAACATCTCTATATTTGTATGAGATATTGTATGAGAGAGTAAAGAAGAAAAATCACGATGAAAGTGTTGTATACTGTAGTCTTTCCTTGCGGGATTAAATAATAAAGAGCGTGAATAATTATTTGTTGACGTAGCCCATTTTTTGGAGAACCATGTATATTGGTGTAGCTCATTATGTATCTTATGTATTTAATTTCTACATATTATTTTATGTAATTTATGTTATTGCACTACTAACCCGATTTTCTAATAGAATACATATTTCATGGAAGGAAAATTCTTTCATGTATAATCTTTGGAACATAAAAACAAATAGTGCATGTCGATGCTAAAGCATTTTTTTATAGATAATTGAATGATGAAAGGTCCAATAAGTATTCAATATTCATATCCTTAAATATCAATGTTAGAATATTACACATAAATAGCATGTGGGTTGATTTTACCTTACTATAGATACATAGAAGGGTTCAGTTTGCACATTATATTGTGGTAACACTTGGAGATATATTAATTCTTGTGAATTTCATGATATTTGATGATTTGGATGATACCTTCAAAAGATTGTACATGCTACCGAATTTCCTTTTTTATGTATTTATGTTAATAGTAACTAGGATTGTGATACAATATGGTATATTCTAAGAATGATTTAACTAAAGAATGTCAAATCTTTTCCTAGTTTAAAGTGATAGTTTTGAGTGAATAGTTATGTATGTTTCATGTATAGAACTACATGTGTATTGGGTATAATCTCTATAATGTGAATAATGTGAATAATACATATGATTGTTGATGTAAAAGGAAAAATTTATACCACATTTTCCTAAAATAATACAATGGTTATTCAGTTTATTACACCTATGACATCAATCCCTTCAAAGATGAGGTAATGTGTGATGTTTCCTCGCTTGAAGTTTGTGATTTTCTTTACGAAAACCATATATGTGGAAACTTAATGTTGTGTACAATCTATACCTCATAGTGTCATTATTACTTTGGGAAAGAAACTCTACATGATACAAGAGACACTTTCTTCTACTACAATGTCTCTCATCAAAGCAAAGAAGTGTAGGAACGTAATATCCCAGATAGGGAAATTCATACTCTTCATGGTTTTTTCTTACGATGAAAAAAATATGACAACAACATCCACCACCTACGCAAAGAACCCCTCTATGCAACAAAAATAGGTGGACAATATCGTAGAAGCATACAAAGACATATTCACCACACATGTCAAGGTACCAATACATTGTTAGGTCAAGAATTCCATTGGTTTGATCCCTGGTCTGCCTTTACTTAATCGATCATTAGACATCGTTCCCTCATGGAGAATGAAGAAATCAAATTCTATATTCAAGAGCTAATCCAAAATGCAATGCTCTAGGTTGCAGCAAAACCCTAAGTCCATTCTCGACTAACCTTGTTATGTATTAAGATCACTCTAAGCTAGTTTCTGCAAATTTCAATAAAAATTTAATTTTTTTTATCTATATTATGATAGTTTATTCAATCCTATTTATTTTTCTTAATCTAGTCATTTTCAACATACGATTTTCAATAAGAAAAGATTTTATACTAAATAACATAATTTTCTTCGTACATATTTCAACATAATTGAGAATAGGATAAACTTATAATTAACAAGAAGAATACATGATGCTAGTAGATGGCCTCCCTTGATCCAGTAGAATTTTCCCTCTTAGATTCTTTAGTTCCTTAGCAACTAACTAATAAATCACTCTGCCGACTAGCTCTGATCACGTTGGCCCTAGGAAATCAATAGAATTCCTAGCCCCAGAGCCCACAAATAGATAATACCAATATCAGATTCCTTGTTTTGATTCCCCAACTAGAGTTTCCCCCTTCCACCCTTTAACAAGGTTTTCCCCTTCCCTTTTAAATTTCTTTTCCCCAAAAAAACATGAGCCCAGAAGAAGCCCCCACTACTCCCTTCCAACTTTCATATATACCCATTTTCCTTATGCTTCCTTCATCCTTACTCCACCTCCTTCTCTTATCTTCTTGAGACCCAAATGCATTAATCCCCTTTCCTCTATTCAAAGAAATTTATTATTTAATAGTTTTATCATATCATGTTTTCTCTCGATTAGTTCAAACAATAATGTTTTATTAAATTAGTTCTATTAGGATGGCTTCAATTATTATTAATATTTAAGAATGGACATTACTAGGTTGATTTATGAGGCTTATCTTCTCAATTGACAGATCCACCTACCATTTATGGATAAAATAATAATTAATAAGTATGACCTAACATAATGAGATCCCAATGTTTTGATTAAATAATAAAAAACATATTTGACAAGGATGTTCTAATTTCGAAATCCGTTTAAATGTTTATATTATATTTATATAATATTGCTTAATTTGGACAATTCAGATGCCAATTTGTTTAAAATAATACTATTGTTCCTACTTATCCAAGGAGGAAAAACAATACATATATTTAAATAATTAACTTAGCTCTAATCAAGACATTACTTATTTCACAATAGTTTTTAAAAAATAACAATAACTAAAACAATATTAACAATCACAATCATAATTATTGAATAAGTAGTAATTATAATAATAAACATCCATTACTTGTTTGTCTAGTTTTTAAGTGACAATTACCAACCTAGTACTTCTACATTTATAGACAAGTATCTTTAAGGGTAAAAATAATTGTAATTAATAACTCAATAGTACAATTCTACTATCAAATAGGGTATGATGTTCACGCTTAATTGCGGAAATTTCTGACAATAATTTCAACTAATGACGCTTACTAAATTATTTGTTATAATGTTCATATGCAATTTTAAGGAACACTAAATGACTAGTTAATACCTACCTTACAAATCTTAACTTCAATACCAATGTATAATAACTTACTATTTTGTAACAATTTACACAATTATTTAACCTTGTGAGCACTTGTATAACAATACTAGTGTATATATGCAAAGTCTACATGCGTGGATAGTGCATGGATATATCACATATGTACTATAGGTAACATATACTGCCTATGCATATCTACTAATTAACAATAAAAATGCAGACGTAATAGTCATAGATACCTTGACACAATCAATTTATTAATATGAGTTATCTAATGGTTTAAATAATCAATATTCAACATCATTATGCATAGATTTATAGTAATCAGTTAATCTGTTATGTTCAGGGGAGGGATACCTACTATCACTACATACTACAATAGAACAACCAATCCCCCACAATACTTGCTAACACATTTGTTTGCAAATTGTTGTCATTGATGTCAAGTATTTTTGAAGAAGGTGTAGCTTGAGATGGACCAAATGAAGACAAACAAGAAAGACCAAATGACCCATTATGTTGTCATTTGGAGTTGGTACAAACACCATAGACAAAGGAAGATGACGTGCAAGAAAGAATGGATGAACGAAGACAAAAGTGGCTTGATGAAAAGGTAGCAACAGGAACATTTAGAATCACTTATGGGCATCCTCTTTGAGGACATGAAGACCAGTGTAGGAATCACCAAAATGAAGTTTGTGGGAATATAAAACACATGAAAAAGACCCTCAGACATGCATCGCTTTGCACCTTGCGAGCATCCTTAAGACGAGACCTGTGGGAAAAACTTGAAGAGCTATGAATGCAATAAACAGTGACTACGGGAATAAGTTCAACGAACTCTTGCGGGATCCATTGAAGGCCCATTATGGGCATTGTTGTGGGAATCATAAGGTCAAACAAAAATTTCCCTTGTGGGAATTTCATAGTGGATGCTTGCGGGAATATACTATGGATCTTGCGGGCATGAGTAACAGCCCCTGCTGGAATATTCGAAGGAGTTGTGGGCATGAGTAGAAGGCCCTTGCGGATGAAACCATGTGGGCATGAAGACCACGATGATGCGGAAAAAAGATCAAAGTTACATAACATGAAATATAAAACAAATATATGTTTGAATTTATTGAAATAATGTTTGACAAGTCGACCACCTATAACTTAAGGAGAAGAACACGTATAAATAAAGAAAATCAGTGGCATTAAAAGGGTGAAGCAAGAAGTGCAGAAGATCATATACAGAGTTTGAGGGTATAAAAAGAGGATGGTTGAGGAGCAGGAACGTGGATATTGAAGGAATAGTTCAAGGAGGCATATGAGAGGAGGACAGGGTCGAGGACAGTATTGTGGAGAAGAAAAATATCTTTTTTTAATTTCTGGGGGCTACAAGTTGGTGAGGTCATGAACTGGATTACAAAGACAGTATGAGACAATTTTCAGGAAGATGCTAATGAACCATATTCATGATAAGAATACTTGGTATGAAACTATCTTGTAATTTGTAATATGAAATTTGTATAGGGAGGTAAGCGTGGAGCTAGGGAAAGACTGGTTAGTCTTTTGGAAAGTTGAATCTTTCTTGGATGTTGCAACACCCCCTTGTTTAATCCTAGAGGTTGTAGCCTCGTGAGGTGTTGAAAAACCTCCATGTTTATGAATCAAATTATATACTAATTTGGGAACCTTTCTGAGTATTACTATTATGATCTTGTGTGTGTTGTGCCAATATGGCTTGCTGGTAATTAAATTGAAGCATCAATTGTGATCAAGAAAACTAAAGGAGAAAAATAAATCAAGTGGCCAATACTGATTCACCCCCCTCTCAGTATTGTGTGTGTATTCTTCAATTGGTATTAGAGATGGTTTCTTCAAAATGCTTGGTAGTTGAAGAAGATCCATGAGAACACACAATGGGAGGAGAAAAGTTCAAAGATGTTCCTAGATTCGATGGAAGAAATTATGTTTATTGGAGCAAGAGAATGACTTCTTATCTAGTCTCTCTGCGGTATAATATTTGGAAAATTGTAAAGGATGGGTACAAGAAACCAACAAATGGTCCAACTTCTGATGATGAAATAGAAGAATGTGAGAATAATGGTAGAGTTGTAAATGCAATTCTAGTAGGCCTGAGTGAGTCGGACTTCTATAAGGTTATGAACTATACCTCAACTAAGGATATGTGGGATAAGTTAGCCACCATCTATCAAGGAGACTCTAAAGTTAAACATGAAAAGCTTCAAACATATAGAATTCAATTTGAGGGTCTCAAAATGACAGAGGAAGAAAATATAATAGCCTGCTTTCAAAGGGTTGAGGAAGTTGTGAACACCATGAAGGGTCTTAGAGAAACAATGGGCCCAATAATGGTGGTACACAATATTATTAGAACCTTGACTTCTAAATATAATCCCAAGGTTTCAGATATTGAAGATAGGGAGAAATTGGATGAGCTGAAAATAGAGGAACTTCAAGAAATTGTAACAGCATAGGAGATGAGGATTGAAGAACCAAGACCAAGTGAAGTAGTTTTTAAAGCAACAAAGAACAATCATCAGCATTATAAATCATGTTCACTTAATTGTGAAGTATTTGATGAATCTAAATAGTTAACTTCATAAAAAATCTTCCAAGAGGAACTCGAAAATATAAAGGAGAGCTTTCACTAAAATGTTTCAGTTGCGGAAAAATTGGACATTTCATTGCGAGGTGTCCCCTCAAGAAATATCAAAGAGGAACGTTTCCACAAAGAAACTTCAAGGTTCGAAGAACATCAGACAAGAAAACATTGTTTACTAATACTAAGAAAGAAAGTGTCTCAGACTTTGAAGAATAAGAGGAAGAGATTTTTGGAAATGACAGAAATGAAAATCTATTTCTAGCACATGATAACACCGAAGATCAGATTGAATCAAAAAAAGGGATTGTAGACCTTGAAGCAAAACTAAATGCAACATTAGAACAGATTGGCAATGTGAAAAACTTGAATGAAAAACAAGAAATCTAGGATCAACTTGAAAATAATCTTTTTTTCAAAATATTCAAGGAAGTAATTCAAAAAGGCGAAATAAAAATCAATTCTCTCAAGGAAGAACTTTAAAAGTCAAGAGTGTTGAAAGGTTCCACTGAATTAGGCAACTTGCTCTTACATTAGAAAAGAAATGGAAATTCAGGAGGGTTGGGCTATAGATCAAATGAGAGGAAAACATAATGTTCCTTAAATCAATAAGTTCAAACTATCAGTAGAACAATCAATCAACTGAAGGAGAATCTAGCCAATATTCATGACTCAAATGAAGCTCAAAGACAATTAGTCCTAAGAGAGAAATAGGTTGAAAAACTCCAAAGTGAAATGATAAGATTGAAGAAGCTAGAAAATTTACAGACAAACCTAAGGATTGAAGTTCAAGGAAGAAAAATTACAAATAACTTCCATCCTACATGAAGACAAGGATATCCCAGGTATCAAAGTTCCTTTCTTGGTCATTTTTATAATCGCTACAGGTTCGGTCACAAGGAAATTGATTGTAGAGGACCTAAAAGAAGTGTAATGTTTTTTAGAAAATAGTATAGTGAGGAACATAATGATCAAAACCAGAATTCCTTATTTGCTCTCACTTAAGAAGCAGAGTGGTCAAAATGTAACAACTTTGAACACATAGCAGAAGATTGTAGGTTAAAGATCGGTCATGATAATGACATCACCAAAGATATTTGTGGTTTAGATTTATATTCTCATAAGGATAAAGCTAAATGATATATTGGCAATGAGTGTACTAAGAATATGATAGGAAATAAGGAAAAGTTTCTCACTTTAAAAAGGAACAATGGATTTGAATTATCTTTTGGAGATAATGGAACAACCAAAATACTTGGAAGAGGTACCGTACCTTTAAAAGGAAAATCCAAGGCTCAGAATGTCGTATATGATGAATGTTTAAAGAATGACCAACTCAATGTTGGATAAATTTGTGATTCCAATTATAATGTCGCTTTCTTTACACATCATTATGAAATTAAAATAAATGGATAGAAACAAATTACAGGGAGAGGAGTCAGATCTCCTAGAGGAGTTTATTTTTTGGAATAAATAGAAGGTGAAAGATGCTTTATCATCTTGTTATCCCTAAAGTTGAAACTAGACTACGGGGGGTTCAATCTTAAGGAAATCTTTTTCTCAAATGTACAAATCAATAAAATCAAACTGATATACAATCAAAGTTGTGGGAAAAGTTACACCACTTTCAATGTAACAGGCTGGTATAACATAAAGACTATGAGTAAAATCAAACAATCAATGAAAAACTGGACTACTATGAAATCAAGGTTGTTTTGTACAGATCACATAATCATCACTGAACTATACTGGTATATATAATATCTATAAGAAAAACATAACACTATTAAAGAGATAGGCTGGTGTGAAATCAGAGTTGCAAGATAATCCACAGAAACTGTATAACATAAGATAAAACACAAAGTTCAGTATCAAGGTCACTATGATCATAAAGACAAGAAGTGAAACTGCCTCTGTTTTCTACAGTGTAAGGATAATTGTATTTCCCAATAAGAATTAGTGCAATGGGATGTAATGGACCATATGCATAACATAATTATCAGAAAAACCAATTCATAACATACAAAAGCAAATCATCATCATATTTCATTCAAAAATAGAACCTATACAGAAGCTGCATAAAGTCTATGTCATACAGGAAATGCTCCAAACAGGGCTTGCATTCTCCAAAATTGCCAACCTCAGTCCCCCCTCTTTTTTACAATAAAAATGCCCTACTTTATAGAAATTACCAAAAGAATAAAAGATCTCGAATTGGTTTCAAGAGATCTGGAATTGCTTGAATTAATGCCCTCAAATCTTGATTTACTAATCTAGTCATCAAATTGCTGAGTTCGATTACCCTTTCTGGCCTTCAAAAATGCTGACTTGATCTACAGTTGCCATAAGATCGGGAAGGAGATTCCTTAACACTGCCAAGTATTGAGAAAAATATTGTACCTATTGATCCTCTGCCTGGGAATGTGGATTTATTTCCTTGGATTCTGCCATCTGTGCTTAGTTAGAATTATCTTCGAAAGATAAATTCCTTCCTTAGAACCATTTTCGCCAATTGACTGACTTCCATCATGTCATCGAATTCTGTGTGGATCTCTGTCGTGCCTCTGATTTTTTCTAACATGGCTCTGGCTCTAACAACTTGACCTCTTTCTATCATGATGTTAGGAGTATCTAGAAGCCAAATAGAGCCAAGAGTAATTATACCACCAGGAACTGCTGGAAGGCCCAACGATAAGCACCATCCCCAGTTATATATATTTTGTGTGCCGTAGTTTATAAGATTGGCTACCAAAATTCCCAAAGTGGTGCACATTTGAAAGGCAATGTTCAAAGCTCCACACAATTGCACTGGTGCCATTTCAGATAGATAAACTGTGACAAAATGGTTAGCGAGCCCTACACCAATGCCAAGCAAAATTCACCCAATAATGAGCATGGAAATAGTCATTGCTACTCCATTTATTGCAGAACCACAAAGCAAAGTTGCCCCTCCTCTGAGCATCGAAATTATCTCAAAAAATGCATTGATCACTAGCTTATCCATGTCTTCTCCAGCATAACTATCTAACTGAAGTTCATTTGCATTACAAAATAAGTCGTGATCATCTTCACATAGACCACCAAGGTCTACACCCTCTAGAATTGGATTATCAAATCGTACACCAAGTTTAGATGGCCCGTTTTCTTCAAAAGCCAACACCACTTTCTCTCGAGAGCCATAAGATGGACCCCTCGCAGGAGGTTGGAGAGAGGAAGGATAGCCTGAATTTTGAGGTAAGCTAACATATTTTACACGATCACCTGTCTTAAAGGAATGACGCTTTGAAGCAATTCCAAAGGAAAGTGCACCTGATGTCTCCTGCTTTGGCATCGCCTGTGATTTTAATGCAGTGCTTGGTGCTGAGAACAACATGCTATGTCAACTTCAGTGCCTTGGGAAGTCGCACATTTTGATTGCAAATTGTCACCATGTGCTGGGCGTTGCTTAAAGCATACACATTTACTTTCAGATCTTAAACCTTCCTTCAAAACTTGGCTTTTTGCAGACACGACAGACAAGTCAAAATCTCTTCCACCTTGTCTTACATGTGTTGCTCTAAATCAATAAATTGTGCATCATCTTCTTCTATTTTTGGTGATAGTCTAACTATTTCAAGTTTATGTTTAAGGACACCAATAGCATTAAAAAGCAATTGGGAAGCTTTGAATGCTCCTGTAGTTTCAACAGTGAATATAAAACTATCATCTTTGGCATTAATGCTCACAAATCTTGGCTCGACTATTGCCTCAATTTTCTTGATGATGTCATCATCATAGGAATATGCTTCAGCATCATACACCAACACCTGTTGTGTATCTGGATTAATATCAAACAAAATTCGTAGGAAAGCTCTCAATCCACTCCCACTTTTCATCAAGAGTTAAAGTCTCCATCAAATTTTCATTAATGTGAATATCAGGCTCATATATAAAAGTAATTGTTGTAGCTGGTGACCATTTTGCATGGTCCTTACCAATACCCCAATTGTCCATTGCCCAATCCTCATAAGATTTATCAGACTTTTTGAACCTCTTTGTCCACCGGGATTCATTATAGGTTCATTTGAAACTCTGCTGCCAGTAAGTAAAATGCTACCAGAAACTGAAATTTGCTGGAGCAGATCTGATGATAACATCTAGCTTTGTTTGGGGATGGCATGCTCCCTGTGAGCTGCCAAGAACAAGTAGACCAAGTGCCTTTGCATTTCATTGGGCTAGAGTCTTCATCACAAGTATCCGTTACCTAAAAAGCTTGAAATCAAACTACTGACTGAATCTTTTAAACTACTCTGAAAACTGAAGTAATCTTCTCACAACAATGTAATCACACTGTACAAACTTAAATAAATGCTTGAAGCATCAAGCTTATTTATTTATAGCTCCCATTCTAATCATTTGCTTTCTTTTGATCAGGTAAAATCATGCTTCCAATGAAGCCATACAAATATTTGACTAACTGGTAAAATTTCTGATCTGGAGATGATGAATAAAGGAGCCCATGGAATATCTAAATTCATTTCAAAAGAAGGGAAAATCCAACCTCCATTTGACAAAAACAATCTGACATTTGAGCTACTCAGAGACTCCATATAATCAACAAATGGATCAATGAATCTATAAGGAAATACCTTTTGCTGAAGATCAAAATATCTCTGTATATCCTCTTCCTCATAATGGCTGCCACTTTCAGCGACCTGCAAACTGAATGGCTGCTCAATGTCTTCTACAAAATCAAGATGGTTGATTTCCACACAATGTTGTTCCTCATCAAAATTTGATTCATAGTTGTCATACACCTATTGGCTGCTCCTCAAATCAACAAAAGGTGATGTAGGGATCTGCTCTTTTTCATCTGAATACTCATCATAGATTGGCATCTCTTCAGAGTGAATCGGTTGATGCTGATTTAGAACTTCAATGTCTTCATCATAAAATGGAGCATTCTGATCGATTTCTAAAGATGAATATTTCTGTTCTATGATGTTATCATCAACTTTAATATCTGAATTTTGAAAATTTTCTTGTTGTAAAACAGAATCAGAGGAAGATAACCACCGGCTTCATCTTTACCACTGGAAAAATCTGCTTCTAAACTCTAGATATATAGTGCATATCCCCTACAGCAATCCTCAAAAAGACACTCAGCTGGGTAAATCCTCTTACAATATGAATAAAAGGCATCATGAAAATCTTTTAAAGAGGAAATACTGGAAGGAGGAAGAGTTTTGTACCATTTTCTTGCACAACCATCTAATGAATACATAAACATTTTCATCAATACATCTTCATAATGTATACTCAGTTGATCCATGTATTGATGAAATTTAATTACATGATGTGCCGGATTGTCCTCTTCCTTTTCTTGGAATTGCGGAAGAAAATCTCCACATTCATCCATGGTAGGTACCGTATTTGGAAAACCAGGAACATTTGAGAAATTGAACGGAGCAAATCTCTGTGCCAACATGGTTTCAAAATGCTTTGACATCTTATAAAATCACCTCTGGATTCTTCAAACATGGAGTCGCCCGGTAAATAAATCTGTAGTCAAACTAATGCCCTGCTCCTGTCCACCATCAAGAGTTGGATCTGATCATTGTCATTCCGTCCCCGAAAACGGCGCCAAAAGATGTTATCCCTAAAGTTGAACCTAGACTACAGGGGGTTCAAGCTTAAGGAAATCTTGTTCTCAAATGTACAAATCAATAAAATCAAACTGAGAATCAAACTAATATACAATCAAAGTTGTGGGAAAACTTACACCACTATCAATGTAACAGGCTAGTATAACATAAATACTGTGAGTAAAATCAAACAATTAATGAAAAACTGGACTAGTATGAAATAAAGGTTGTTTTGTACAGATCACATAATCATCACTGAACTATACTGGTATATATAAGATCTATAAGAAAAACATAACACTATTAAAGAGATAGGCTGGTGTGAAATCAGAGTTGCAAGATAATCCACAGAAACTGTATAACATAAGATAAAACACAAAGTTTAGTATCAAGGTCACTATGATCATAAAGACAAGAAGTGAAACTGCCTCTGTTTTCTACAGTGTAAGGATAATTGTATTTCCCAATAAGAATTAGTGAAATGGGATGTAATGGACCATATGCATAACAAAATTATAAGAAAAACCAATTCATAACATACAGAAGCAAATCATCATCATGTGAAGCAATTGGTGTACCTAATGTCTCCTGCTTTGGCATCGCCTGTGATTTTAATCCAGTGCTTGGCGCTGAGAACAACATGCTATGTCAAATTCAGTGCCTTGGGAAGTTGCACATTTTGATTGCAAATTGTCACCATGTGCTGGGCGTTGCTTAAAGCATACACATTTACTTTCAGATCTTAAACCTTCCTTCAAAACTTGGCATTTTGCAGACACGACAGACAAGTCAAAATCTCTTCCACCTTGTATTACATGTGTTGCTCTAAATCAATAAATTGTGCATCATCTTTTTCTGTTTCTGGTGACAGTCTGACTGCTTCAGGTTTATGTTTAAGGACATCAATAGCATTAAAAAGCAATTGGGAAGCTTTGAATGCTCCTGTAGTTTCAACAGTGAATATAAAACTATCATCTTTGGCATTAATGCTTACAAATCCTGGCTCTCCTATTGCCTCAGCTTTCTTGATGACCTCATCAACGTAGGAATATGCTTCAACATCATACACAAACACCTGTTGTGTATCTGGATTAATATCAAAAATATTTCATAGGACAGCTCTCAATCCACTCCCACTTTTCATCAAGAGTTAAAGTCTCCATCAAATTTTCATTAATGTGAATATCAGGCTCATATATAAAAGTAACTGTTGCAGCCGGTGACCATTTTGCATGGTCCTTACCAATACCCCAACTTTCCATTGCCCATTCCTCATAAGATTTATCAGAATTTTTGAACCTCTCTATCCACCGGGATTCATTATAGGTTCATTTGAAACTCTGCTGCCAGTAAGTAAAATGCTGCCAGAAACTGAAATTTGCTGGAGCAGATCTGATGATAACACATCCAAAGTGATAAAAACTGGCTATGGAACAAATGATTATCCCTCTTAAACTTTGATAGCATAGTGAATATTAGTCAAACTGAAGCAGTTTGAGGGACGCCAAGGATATCAAAACCTTTGAATAACCTATGTGGCTCATATCAACATGGGAAACATGTAAGAGCACGATTCAAGGAAAAAGTGCATCAATTTACCTTACATCCTCTTGAGATCATTCATACAGATTTATGTGGTCCTCCAAGAACTCAAACCCTTCAAGGTGAGATCTATTTCATGTTCTTTATTGATTATTTTTCTAGAATGACTTTGGTCACCTTCTTGAAAAAAAAAATCAGAAATGTTTACAAAATTTAAACTTTTTAAACCTAAGGTCGAAAATGAGATTGGGCATAATATTAAATGTATTATATTAGACAATGGAGGAGAATTCACATAAGGATAATTTTAAAAAAATTGTCATGAAGAAGGTATCAAGTGACAATACTGCATAGCTCGCACCCCTCAACAAAATGACATGGCTGAGGGAAAAAATCGGATTGTTCAAGAGGATACAAGAACTATGTTTCTTGAAGCTAATCTAATTGAAACCTTTTGGAGAGAGTGAGTATGAGCAGCCATTTACATCATAAACCGAGCACAACTGATATTCAACAGCAATAAGTCTCCTTAGGAATTGTGGATGGGAAGAAAGGCCATCATAGACTGTTTCAAAATTTTCGGAAGCAAATGTTACATAAAAATCATTGATGAAAATTTGGGTAAATTACACTCCATAACTGATGAAGGGATATTTATGGGTTATTCAACTCAAAAAAGAGCATACTAATTCTGCAACAAATGATTAAGGTGAATTGTTTAACGTATAGATTTTATTATAGTTGAAGAATTGTTGCAAAATTTATCAGAACCACATCATTTTGAGACTGATGATGAAGACACATATGATGCAAAAGAAACAAAAAAAAACCGTCAAAGGATCATATAAATCAACCTAAACAGACCGAAGACGAAGAACTGATATCCACCACTACAAAAGGAAACAAGCCCTCCATAAAATCTGTTATGCATGATCATCTTGAGGATCTTATTATTTGAGATTTGGATTAAGGCATGGAGGTCCGATCAGCACCATTGAAGAAAAATATAGACACACTCTCTAGAGTTGAACCAAAAAACTTCAATGAAGCTGTTAATGATGAATTATCATAAAAGTGCAATGAAATAATAATTGGACCAAATCAAAAAGAGTGGAACCTAGGAATTAATTCCTTGGCCAAACAATAAAAAAATCATTGAAACTAGATGGATTTACATAAACAAGTTAGATGCAAATGTGAAGGTCAATAGAAATAAGGAAAGATTGGTGTGTAAAGGGTACACCCAAATGGAAGGGATATATTTTGATGATACATTTTCTCCAGAAGCTATGATGGAGCTAATCATGATATTTCTAGCATTCTCATGCTTCAAAAACTTTAAATTTTACCAGATGGATGTTAAATCAGCTCTCCTAAATGGATCATTAAAGGACAAAGTCTACATTGAGCAACCTGAAGGATTCAAAACTCCCGTAAAATAAAACTATGTTTGGAAATTGAAGAAGGCTCTCCATGGACTCAAACAGGCACGAAGGGATTGGTATGAGCTCTTACTTAATTATTTGATCCTACAAAAATTTCAGAGAAGTAGCACAAACAATAATATCTATCTCAAATTCAGTAATGATAAATTGTTGTTCACAGTCATGTATGTTGATGACCTAATCTTTGGGAGGAATCAAGAAAGTCTCAGTCAAAAATTTGCCAAAGAAATGTCAAAAGAATTCGAAATGTAAATTATAGGACAATTGACATTCTTTCTTGGTCTATAGATCTCACTAGACTATACAAGTATTTTTATATCTCAATCCAAATATTTGAAAGATATGCTTAAAAATTTTTGTATGAAAGACAACTCCCATGTATGTACACCTATGGTAACTGGCTGTAAGCTCAACAAAGAAGACAAATCTCCTGATGGAGATCAAACAATGTATAGATCCACGATTGGAATTTTTTTATATCTTACTGTATCTCATCCTAATGTCATGCAAGGACTTGGGTTACGTGGGGGATTCACCTTGTTGAGCAATATCTTATCATGTTCCTTCATAAAGGGGATTTTTAATTATGAAAAATAAGGTCAATATATTGTAGGTATGAGGGGGTGAGGAGTAGCATATAAGGGTTTAATAGGTACTGGGGGGTATAAAAAAGGGTTTCTTGTAGAAAAAAGGAATATATCATAAAAATAAGGATTTTTTAATTAGAAATGTGTATTGGATGGGGGCTCAACATTAGGATTTTTGTAGGTAATTATCAATATCTACTAAAATTAGGGGTATTTTTTAATATCCCATGAACGAAGGCACTATGTCATCGTTTCACTAAGTGAAGAAACCGTGTTGGGTTAGTGGCAATATTTCAGGCAAATCTAAAGGAATCACATATGACCGATGTCAAAAGAATCCTCAGATATCTTAAAGGAACGATTTACTATGGGTTGTGGTATCCAAAAGATGAAAATTTTGAACTCATGGGATTTTTTGATGCAAATTGGGAAGGAAGTCTTGATGATAGAAAGAATACCAATGGAAATGCTTTCTTCCTTAGAAACCGGCTAGTAGCTTGTTCAAGCAAAAAACAATCATCTATCTCCTTATCAACCACTGAAGTTGAATACATATCAGCAACTAAATGTTGCACTCAACTCCTGTGGATGAAACAAATCCTAGAAGATATTGAGATCAAAAATCGATCAGCCACTTATAATTTACTATGATAAAACTAGTGCTATTAGTATATCAAAAAATTCAGTTATGCATTCAAAAACAAAGAACATCCCCATTAAGTATCATTTCTTGAGAGAGAAAGCACATGATCAAAAGATCAAATTGGAATATATGAACTCTAAACTGAAAATAGTTGTTATCTTTACCAAGCCACTTCCAAGAGAGGATTTTGAAAACCTTAGAGACAAATTGGGAGTAAGGCTCTCCCCTCAACAAAAGAAACATTAAAAATATAACAAACATGTAAAGAAAGTGCAGGACAACAGAGATATGGGAAGCAAGATGAAACGTGTTGGACAATAGAGTTAGGGGGAGCAGATTATCCAATTTCCTTTGCCATTGAAGTCAAATGGGGAGAACAATAAGAAGCTACTAGTCACTCTTATTCAAAACATCAATTGTATCACCTGGGTTGACATCAATGCGAAAGGGTGCTATTTTTGGAAAATTGTTGTCATTGATCTCAAGTATTTTTGAAGAAGGTGAAGTTTGAGATGGACCAAATGAATACAAGCAAGAAATACCAAATGACCCATTTTGTGGCCATTTGGAGTTGGTCCAAATACCCTATACAAAGGAAGATGATGCACAATAAAGCATGGATGAACGGAGACAAACGTGGATTGATGACAAGGAAGATACATGCACATTTAGGATCACCTGTGGGCATCTTCTTTGAGGACATGAAGACCAGTGTGAGAATCACCTAAATGAATATTATCGGCATATGAAATGCATGAAAAAGGCCCATTATACAGGCATCTCTTTGCATCTTGTGAGCATCCTTAAGACAAGACCCGCGGGAAAAATTTGAAGATC
Source organism: Pseudotsuga menziesii (assembly GCA_001517045.1). Lineage (NCBI taxonomy): Eukaryota > Viridiplantae > Streptophyta > Pinopsida > Pinales > Pinaceae > Pseudotsuga > Pseudotsuga menziesii. The sequence goes on along the minus strand of LPNX010152058.1, from coordinate 270,979 downwards.
TATGAAGGCAATAAACAATGGCTGTAGGAATAAGTTCAGCGTCCTCTTGTGTGGATCATTTGAAGGAACATTATGAGAATTGTTGTGGGATTCATAAGGTAAAGAAAAAATTTCCCTTGCGGGCATTTCATAGTGGATTCCTGTGGGCATATATTATGGATCTTGCCGGTATTATTAAAAGCCCCTACGGGCATATTCAAAGGAGGTGCGGGCATGAGTAGAAGGCCCTTGCGGATGGAAACCATGTATGCATGAAGACCACGATGATGTGGAAAAAATACCAAAGTTACATAACATGAAATAAAAAACAATATATATATTTGAATTTATTGAATTAATGTTTGACAAGTCATCCTCCTAAAACTCAAGAAGAAAATGTATAAATAAATAAAATACGTGGCATTAAAAGGGTAAAGCATGAAGTGTAGCAGAGAAGATACAGAGTTTGGGGGTACATAAGGAGGAGGGTTGAGGAACAGGAATGTGGAGCTTGAAGGAAGAGTTCGGGGAGGCATAAGAGAGGAGGATAGGGTCGAGGACAATAGCATGGAGTAGCAAAATATATATATTTTTTATTTCTGGGGGCTACAAGTTGGTGAGGTCATGAACAAGATTATGAAGAATGTATGAGACCATTTTAAGGAAGTTGTTGATGAACCAGATTGACGATAAGAATATTTGTTATGAAACTATCTTGTAATTTGTAATCTAAAATTTGTATAGAGAGGTAAGGGTGGAGCTGGGGAAATATTGATTAGTCTTTTGACAAGTTGAAGCTTTCCTAAATGTTGCAGCATCCCTTTGTTTAAACTTGGAGGTTATAGCCTCCTGAGGTGTTGAAACACCTCCATGTTTATGAATCTAATTACATACTAATTTGGGAAGCTTTCTGAGTATTTCTATTGTGATATTGTGTGTGTTGTGAATATTGCTTGTTGGTAATTAAATTGAAGAACAAATTGTGATTAAGCAAAACTAAAAGAGAAAAATAAATCAAATGGCCAATACCTATTTAACCCCCCTCTCTTAGTATTGGGTGTGTGTTACTCAAAATCCTCCCATCATATCCTACTTTTGCATCCTTCCTATCCTTCCTCTGCTAGTACAGATGTGGTGCTAGCTTCACTGACCCAAACTACCTTTACCCTTGCTTTCTGTTTCTGAGTTATCTCCCAGCAAAATCTTAGGACCCTTCAAATCATCAATACATGAGAGGGATTATTATGTTGAAACCATGTGCCTATAAGCTCCATAATCGATGATAAAGGAAGGAGATCTTACAGTACTAGAAATCAGGGCATGAAATCTCTCTTGGTCTTTGAAACTGGATCCTCATTCCTTCTTGCTTGTGCCACTAGGGAGGGAGATGTTGTTATTTTATAGGATTTAATTTTATATATATATATATATATATATATATATATATATATATGCTCACTAGTGGAAAATGAGAGATTAGTGACCAGCAGACCAAAATTTTTGGTCACCATAGATTTTTTCAAGGGATAAATGACCAAAATTGATAAATTTGAGTGAGCTAACTAAAAAAGACCAATATAAATGACCACTTTTGGTCACGGGATAAAACCAACTAAAAACAACCAAGATAAATGACCAAATTTGGTCACATGATATCTAGGCTAAAAATGACCACATAACAATTGGTCATTTTTAGTTGTCACTCCAACAATGAAAAAAATTACAAATTTGTCGCTGAAATGTTGCTGCTGAAATTCTGTCGATTGCCTTTAATTCATCATCGAAATAAACTAATGATATATTTACTCTTTTTTTCAGGACAGTAAAGACTAAAGTTTTTAGTTGGATAAGCATAGCTACAGAGGAGCAAAGAAATAAAGGCATCCTTTAATAGGACAAAAGAGCAAACAAATTTCTACCCAACCATTTGGACCATCTATAAGTGAAGATGCATTTATGTTCGAACCCGATGGAAAGAGAAACAAATTTCCTACCTATCAATTTGAACTATTTATAAGTGAATATGCACTTCTATTTGAACCATTCAATTAAATGAAGTTGGAGAATAGGGGAACCACCAATCACTGTTCACTCTTTTTTCTCTCCTGACCTCAATGGAAATGATACTATGTACTTTCATACATACTATCTCATTTTTCTTGGTTTTGCTTCTCTTATATTTGCTCAAGGAACTGAGATATTTATTCTTGCACCAACTTCTCATATGGGTTGAGTGTCCAATTATGTCTTTATTTGAGCTAATGAATTCTCCTATTATCAAGATTGCAACCATGTGATGTGTCCACATCCATAATGGGGATAGACAAACTCAAATAAGAAATAATCATCAGCAAAGTATATTGAAAAATAGAGTTATAATCTCTAGGTCAATATCCCATGAAAACTTTAGTGTGTTAAGGCATTTCCTATAGTTAGATGCAAAATTTGTTCACAAAACATATCCATGTGTTTTTGGGAAAAAAAAATCCATGGCATGTGTTTCAAGTAACAAATAAAATGGCAACATGTGGCCTCTCAAAGCTCTACAAACTGATTTCGAGTTAAATGTGTGCAATATAAAGGGGCATGCATGGTCCTATGATGTGGCGCAATACCCTAGTGGTATTGTCTCAAACTCCAGTTGTGAATTCACGTGTTATCTCTTTCTTTATCCCCCTCAAGACTTCAAGGCCTTACCTAAATATTTAGAGGCTACACCATCCAACCAAAAACCCACTATCTCAATTCTAGAAATAAAAGTAAACTATTGTGAATTAAATCATCATTTTTAATCATAGCTACCAAGTTTGAATTCAAATTTGATTTGATAAAACAAAAAAGCCACTCCCTAAAATTCAATATGAAAAAAATTGGAGAGTATACATCTTGTAAATACAAAAATATATGCTAATTTTCAAAATGATAGAAAATCAAAATTAGCTATTATAATTGCAATTAACTTTATATCTAAGTGCCATTAACTTTCTCATTAAAGTTTCCAAGTATAAAGTATAATGTTGATAATATGAAAAACAACCATTTAGATTTAATAAAGTATATTTGCATATATATATATATAATACATGTATTCAATAAAAACACATAAAATAATGTTATAAATCATAAACATTCAAATACAAATTTAAAAAATAAACACATAAAATTATATTATTTACATAACTTTACGTCATTTTACAACATATTAACGTTTTCTTAGGTGTTTCATTTCCCTTTTGGAGTATGCTAGTTAATAACAAAATAAAAAATACAATTTCATCATTAGATTAATTTGCATTTTGTACTTTGTTAACAACATATTTTACTTGGTTTCGTGGGGCTTTTTGTCAAAGGGCGGGCTTTGGTGGCTAGAAAGAAACGAAGAGAATGTTGACCTATTTCATGTTAATTGGGTGAAGTTTTCTTCATCACTTTTGGTGGATTTCAGTGTTTTATTTGTTTGGCTCCCTCATCTCCTCAGTTTCAAAGCATGATATTTGCAGGTGGTTTTGCATGAAAGAACTCACACATAGAGGTATTCTTGATATTTTGTTGTTTAAAGTGAATTAAAGGACGGGAAACTAGGGTTTGAAGTAATTGGCATGCATGCAAAATCCCGGTTGAGTGTCTGTTAAAAGGACTAGGAAAGCTAAGGATTGTTGTTGTGATGAGGCTTGGATTTTGTAGAGGGTTTCGGGAAAAAAAGTTTGCAGTTGGAGAGTAGAGCTTAAACTTAAATGAAGGATCGAGAAACTAGGGTTTGTTATAAAATCCTTAGATACGTTTCATTCATGGGGTTTGAAATGAGGAGTACTCGTATAATGTATGTTAAAGAATGGGGAAACTTGGGATGGGGTTTGTGATTATTGCATAGACTTAAAAGTGGGATAGAGATTGCTAAACTAGGTTTTGGGGAGAAAGGTTTTTAATTTTGATTAGAGAGAAATTGATATAGTGGGGTACAGTTGTCTTGGATGATTTCTAACTTGCTCCTGACCGCTTGGTGTACAATAGAATGTATATACTATGTGTAGCATCTCATTGGTCATGGCGAATTTTAACAATGATGTCGTGGCTGGTAATTCCATTGATTATACTATGGATGTTATCACAGATGTTGTTGCCAGGATATAGTTTTGAGGTAACCTATTCAAGGTTGGCATGTGTTTTTGTCCTCTTAATTACTCTTCAATGGTATGAAGTATTAATGCCATGGATGTCTGCATGGATAGAACGGAGGCGTGATCTTTTCGGAGAGAGGAGAATAATTGCAGCATTAGAAGAATCAAAATGGCGAAAAGAGGTGACGTGTAGGTGCAGGAACTATTTTACAGCATACAAAGATCAGAACCCTGCAAGTAGTAGATTTATGTGTACATATTGTGGTCATGTTTCTCAAAGGCTTGTGTTGGATATATCCAATGTTGCATTTCCTGGAAGTTCTGTTGGAATTGACACAAGTGTGTCGTGCCCACTATATTTCAGTTAATTAAACCTTAACATACAGGGTGCTAAACCTAAATTATCAACCCGAGGAAGTCTTTTATTTCAAAGTTATCGTGCAAGATCTATGCAAGCACAATTTCTACCTGACATTGTTATCTATTGATATGCAATTGTAACTTTTTGTAGACTAGATCACACCTACTTGAAAACAAAATCAAACCTAAGCCTATTCATAAAATCATGTTGTAAATCTAATCACACTTGAACAAAATCAATTATCATGAAACAAGATCTAATTGCATACATCTAAAATAATTGTTATGTTGGCCAACGATCTACCAAATGAATGATCAAAACAATGATTATGACAAATCTAATGAATGAAAGCATACAACTATGATAAGCTTAATGAATGAAATCATGAACGAAATAATAAGTAAATCTAAACAATAACACATCTACAATCAACACCACCAACATCTGCTCAAGGAAGAGGGCCTTTCCTCCATTGAGCAAAGCTAGATCTCCACAATTAAAGTCTACAACTCCAGAATTAAGAAACTGCCAGCATGTATTATCAGAATGAAAGTATTACAATGGATCTGGATCAAATCCTACATCATAACATTGTGTTATCTCCTATCCTTCCTAATCCCCTCTCAATGAGATTGATTACATATTTATACATAAAATTATCCCATGGAAATGAAGAACTGAATCCCCAACTTATGATCTACAATAGCTGAAACACGGCCATAACTATTGGCAACTTTGGAACCGGTCACAACACCAAATCTGGAAAATACCCTCTCGAAGAACCACCTGCATGTCACAAACCATAGCTTTGTTTAGTGATTTCCTTGTGTTTCAGGTAAATGAGGATGTTATGGAAAAAACCCATGTCTCGGATTTTTGATATTCATTTCCATCTTCCCGCAAATCAAGACACGAATCAAGTTGTTCTTATGTGGCATGCATTTTCGGTTAAGGCTGTAACAGCTGGCTATGAGTGTCATGTACGTGAAAACTCACTCCACAAACCATCATTAGTAAAATTATGCATAAAAGTCTTTAATTCATCAAAGATGATGGAAAATAATTATTATTAACCACTTAAACATCAATGGAAGTAGCATGTTGTTTTACGCACAGCTACAACAAATGGATGGAAAATGGAATGATAAATAGGCAATAATGGTCAGAAAATGGATGAAAGACATGTCAATAAGTGATGGAAAAATGGACAATTCCAAGGCCCAACATCTCCCCCAAACTGAACTTGTTGCATGTCCTCATGCAACCCAATACCTGTGTAGCATCCAACTAGAAAAACTCATTCACTTGTTTCTTCATTTTACCATTCGCACAGCTGCAGCTAAAAGAAATAGAGAGTTTAACAGAAATTGGCAGAGTCACTTAGCGGAGGATTTAGTAAAAAATTTGGCAGATTCGCATCTCTTTTGTAGAAATTTGGCACAATCACAGCTTATTTTAGTAGAGAATTTGGTGAAGGTTTTAGCGAAGATTTTGGTCGAATAGTGCTAAATTTAGCGGCGAATTTGGCGGAGTCATAGCTTATTTTAGAAGAGAATTTCGTGAAGGTTTTAGCGACAATTTTGGCGGAACAACGCTAAATTTAGCGACGAATTTGAGGGAGTCACAGCTTATTTTAGCTGAGAATTTGGCGAAGGTTTTAGCGAATATTTTGGTGGAACAACGCTAAATTTAGCAACGAATTTCGCGGACTCGCAGATGCCGGAAAAAGGACTCACAGCTCGCAGCTAACGGAACAGGAAACGAGAAACAGACTTGCACCTGACGAAACAGGAAATGGACTCGCAGCTAACGGAATGGGAAACAGACTCGCAGCTGATGGAACGGGAAACGGAATCGCAGCTAATAGAATGGGAAATGGCAATATTTTACGGTGTTGCAGCCTTTTGAACGAGAAACTTTTGAAGATTTTTTCTCCCAAATGATGAATTAGGTTGGGCTGAAATTTTGCAAGCAAGTAACTACCACTCTAATGCATCTCCAAGCCAAAACTTAGAGAAACCCACATCACGGATTTTGAGAAAAATGCAAATTGGTTGTATATTATTATGGTCATTTTCTCGCAAATCGTTCATTGGATTGAGCTAAAAATTTTCAAGTTTGTTCATATTGGTGTTATGCACTTCTTGTCCAAAAATCATGAAAATATAACTTACCAATTGAAATATATGCCCATTTCAATTTCTGCACTTTTGAGCATGAATAAAAATGTGTTGCAGCTGAACTTTCAGAACCAATATTTCAAAAAATACAAACTGAGTTGGGATAAAAAATTTTAAGCAAGTAAATAACCCTATAATGCATCTCTACACCAAAAATTAGACAAACCCACATCATGGATTTTGATAAAAATGTGAATTGGCTGTAGGTGATGATGGTCATTTTCTCGAAAACCATGCACTGGATTGAGCTAAAACTTGCCGCAGTTGTTCTTCATGATATTATGCATTCCTTGTCTAAATTTTAGGAAAAAAAATATCATGGTTTGCAAGATATCCTTAAATCAAATTTTGCATTTTTGCAAGCTGTGAATGAATAAAAATCAGTATGCACAAAAAAGTCAAAAACCACTCCCCCAAAATGAATATGTTGCATGTCCTCATGCAAAAGAAGAGTTTTCATCTTAGTTGTAAACAATCATCTCCCCCAAAGTCAGGATACATCATGTAGTCATGCTTATTAAAACTCTTCAAGGCAGAAAACAAGTTTTGATTTGCACATCAATCCTCCATATTGTTATAAAATTTATTACTGATAAAAATGATCATTTTTCAATTGTTGTGTATGGTAGGATTGTTTCAAAGTAGTTCAAGATATCCTCTCAATCGTTTCCATGCTCATAAAAGTAGTAATGACAACATATAGCACCAAAAAATAAATTGCATCAAGCATAAAGTCCATATCCAACTAAGAATGAGAATCTCAAAGCACCAAGCCATTTCAAAATAGTTGGTAGCCACCATATTTAACAAATCTCTGTATCAATTAACAAAACCTATGAATGTATGTATCTCACTTCATACATTCATGTAGCTTCTAATAATCTAATTTTGAAAACAGAGCATGGATCTAGAAATGACTATGTATTGCTGCTCCAAAAACTCAAATTATTGAAATATGTATTTTGCTATTACCTTCATTTTTGCCTTGGATATACCTTCACCTTCTAAGATACAGCAATGAAATGAGCTAGAAATAGACGGCTAGTCCTGAAACCATGGGCTGAGCATGGCTTAACACTAATAATTGATGCTTTTGTTATGTGGATAGAAACCCTGTAATCATGAAATCTCATGTCCCCCAAAAAAACTTGGTTTGCTGCCATAGAAATATAAGCATGTTTTCCCAAATATGTCTTTCATTATTATGGGAATATTTTCATAGTGACAACAACATCTCTCTTCCATTATGAACCACAACATCAAATATGCAAGGACCATGATAACAATTGTAAGCCAATGTGGGCATCATTGAACAATGAAACTCATACCTCTGAATGTATTTTCTGTTGTATGGCAGCATATAATTCCACCACTGCAAGTTCTCGTGAAGTAACAACAATGCCTTGTGTTCCTACAGCTGGTTCTTATGTGATAGCAATAGATCATTTTTTAATGGTTTTCTAGGCTTCTTGAGATAATTAATGAATTCAGAAAACTCCCCAATCATTTTTGCTTGTACTTCAAGAGAACATTTTCAATGAGAAAACAATCTGCAAACCTTGATTTTGGTCATAAACTTCCTGCAAATTATTATAGGAATACCTTTTAAACTGAATGCAAAGCATGCCCTCATGCATCATTTCCTCAATTTGCAGCCATAGAGGATTTGTAGTTCCCACATGCATAAAAAAAAATCCCAAAGCTGGAAAGAACAACCTTCAAGCAACTGATTTATTTCTTCTCATTGTTGGTTTTTATGTGGCAGTAGCAATGATTCTTTTATTACTGCTGGTTCTTGTGTGGCAGCAGCAAGACTTCCTATTGTTGGTTCTTGTGTGACAACAATAAGGTATCATTTTTTCATGCTTGGTCAGTTGGGTTGGTGAGATGTTGGGTTGGAATTTGAAGTAGATGTGCATGAATAATGAAGTGTCGGAATTGAGTGGGAAATGATGGGAATGGATGGACATAAAATTCTATATAGAAAATGGAGATGGCTAATGCTTAGTGGTTCGTCATGACATTTTCCTAAATCTTTAATAAATCAAAAACTCATGCTATTTTACCTCAAGTGTTACCTCCATGGAAGCCTTTGTTGACATGAATGGACTGGTGTATGCTGGAGCTATGTAGGCCGATCTGATGCTGAGACATATGTATATGAGAGCTGAAACTGGATGAGACTGAATTTGATCCATGATGTTGTCCTGGTTGCATGTAAGACTAACTGTTGAAACAATTGATGAGGAAAAATTCTACCATAGAAGAAAAAAGCCCTTTCTCTTATTCTGAAAATCAACGGCTGAATTGAAAATGGAAAGAAAGTGAAAAACTACTGAAAAAATGATGCTGCAAGTCATTGTTGAAACCATTAGATCACATAATATTCAGCTGCTACAAAACCGAGGTACAATTCTTACCATGCGAATGAATGTGCTGAAGTTGAGCATGGAAAGAAATCATTGGATTACCAACCATTAATGTATGTCATTAACCAATGTGAAGAAACTCACCTTTGATGACAGTGAGCTCTAAAGTACCTTAGTGCATCTTGACATGTACGAATGGATGTGCTGGAGTCGAGTCACCTGCAAGATTTGTCAATCAAGAGGCATTGATGAATCCCCATGATTAACAACAAGGAAATCTGCCATTGATTCATACAGATACCAGGGCACTATAAAAACTCTAATCTCGATCCCAGATGATGTGTCGGAGTCGATGGGATAAGACCATTGGAAGGTGGACCTTAACGAATTCCACATCATCCAATACGAGTACAAAATAAATAATTGTGAAGAATCATAGTGAAAAATAGAACCAACATGAAACTCAGAAGTGGAAAGTATATGTGAAGTCATGATGTAGTAGTGATGAGAAATAAAATGGTTATGGTGACTACATAAGCAGTGGAAAATGGGACTTTGACATGAATAGATTTCTAGGGTTTTTAAATGAGGAGGGTGAATGAATCCACCATAGGGAAATTGGATTCTTGAGGGGGTTTTTTTTCGGCAACAATTGGTATGACAGGTGTAAAAAAAATTTGATTCTTGGCATGTAGCAATGAGACTTGACTTCAGGAACATTGGACTCTATATGGTTTGCACATCAATCCATCCATTTTTTTTATGTGCTCAATCCATTTGCAAATTGATAAAAAGTCTTCAAGAGTCACTCGTGCATGCATTGACCTTCTTCTTCCAAGGACCTGCAAAAACTAGCACTTGCCTGCAATAAAACATGAGATGATTGAAGAAGAGAGAAGATTGGTCTCTCTTCACCCAACACTTATGAAAAAAACAACAAGAAATTACTTATAAAAAAAATCCAAAGAAAAATTAACAAAGCAAAATCCATTTTATACCTGCACGGGAGCAATGTCCATCTAGACTCATCAACGGTATTCTGATCATAGCTTCTTCGTTCCTTGTCCAATTTGAGTGATTCAAAATCAAAATGAAAGTAAACTCATAGATATATTTTCATTAGAATTATGTTTTTAAAATTATATGTAATAATCTTCCAAATCACTCAGTAACAGCCTGCATGACAAGGTGTTTTTTCGAATTCTAGACTAGACCAATAGTCACGGTTTTAGGCTTAACTTTGTCGTTTGATAATGGATTGATGTGATTCCAATTGGAGATAAAAGTATATTCATGTATATATCTTCATTAGAAACAGGTTTTGAATCCAATAAGAATTGATGGGTCAAATAATCCAATGAACAGTCTAGAAAATAGAGTTTTAGGAATGCAGATTTGGGATAGGCAGTCGGTATTTTGGTCATAACACTTACATAAGATATCGGAATGGAGTGATTCAAATTGAGTTATATACTAGATTCATAGAGGAATATACCAATGAAACAGGATTGAAAAATATGTCCAATAAGGCATCCAAAAATTGATTGTCCCATGAGTCTATTCCTAAGCTGCCAGCTTGACACCCTGTTAGTATTTTGGCCATAAAATTTTCGTTTGGCACCCAATTGTAAAAATTAAAATTGTTTTGGAAAATAGATTCAAAGGGATACTTGGAATTTAAGCAAGTTTTAAAAATATGTCCATTTGGTCTCACAAAAAATGAACTGTCTCGACTGTGCTCTAGTAAAATTTTCAAGCCAAATTGTCACCAAAAATTCAATAAATTAAATTTGACCCCCAAAAAGTGATCGGAATAGGTGTGAATGTTTTTAATGATGTAAATTTAAATATAACACACATCCATACCAAAAATTTCAAGCATTGAGCACCTATATTGACTTACACAGTCTGTTGTAGCCGCAGCTACAACTCTTAAAAGAAATGACATAATGTTGAAATAAAGCATGTGCATTTTTATAGAAAATAAAAACTAAATACATATCATGATGTGCAACACACACATATCTCAAACTCATAGATTTTTACCTGTAGCACAGTCACAACTGAGTGTTCAAAGCATTCATAAAAACATCTCATACCCATTCCTTATCTTTCTACTTTCTGATCTTCCAGATCGCAACAAGGTGCAATAAGAGAGCATACTTATTCAAAAATAAATAAAAATTAAACAAGCAAAAGCATGGTTTTATTATGTTACTCTATCCTGCCCTATTCTACTTGAAAATATAAAAAAAATTCAAGTGTATGCATATTTCCAATGGAGCCACTTTCGAAGAAGTGAATCAAGTATGTCCATACTCCCAACAGAAAAATATAACTTTATAAATGTTAGGATATGAGATATCAACTTCCCTTGAAATGATGGTGCCAATAATTGGTGAAGTATGGAATGATGTTGCATACCGATGATAGATTGAAACCAAGCTTCAATATAATCTTTGTTCTCTTGATTGCTCATGGATGTTACACCATGAAGATCCTTATTAAATTGATCTTCCTCAATGCATAAGAGTTTCCGATCTAATGATGTGAATGATGCTTTTGATTCCAATGGATATTCTCCATCAAATATTATGTGTGTCTTATTGATCGTGTCTACTTGCTTATAAATACTAAAAGAAACTCCATCTGCAAAACTTGGATTTAAAACATGTTCAAGCCTCGTATGGATTTGCTACAACAATGCACAGCCTTTTTGCAGCAGTGTAGGTGAGGTAGAACAAGAGTGAAATGTAGGAACATTTTGCAGTTTAGCACTGTAAGCATAATGTACTGCTTTATTATGGTTAGGGTGGAGGGTGGATTGGACAGGAAATTGTGTTGGGTACCAAGGAGTTTGATGAGAAGATAGATGTGGCTGATGTAGATGATTGATTTGTGAGATTGATATTGAAGGACCAACTTGTGTTGCAACATGAGGCAGAGTGGCCATATGATCATAAGATAGGCCATTTCAACCTTGTGGGTAAGGTAGGTAAGAGTTAAATTGAGGCTGCAACAGCTTCCATGGTGGAAGAGTATTCAATGATTGAGTATGAGAGTAAGAAAATGGAGGGACAGAATTTTGAACCACAAATGTAGGCCATGGTTGACATGACTGTTGCAATGAGTTGGCTGCAACTCCCAGATCTATATGATATGTTTCTTTCATATTTGGTAAGGAGGGACAATTATCTATGGAATGATTCAAGTCACATATACCACAACTTTCAAGACTATCCAAAGGGAAATCCCTTGCTGCTCTTATTTCCTCCTGCTTTTCCTTATCCTGCAAAACACCCGATTGTGAATCAGCTTTAGAAATTTCAAATAAATTGTTGATTTCAGCACGTAAAACTCTTGTTTTTGCAGCAAATTTACAAAATAAATATAAAAGTTCCTTAGAATTCTTATCAGTATT
>LPNX010152058.1:208113-248378 GCA_001517045.1 Pseudotsuga menziesii | reverse complement strand
CCAAGACAGTCCATCTTCGACATTGTTCCACAAATGATCAAGTTGCAGACATCTTCACCAAAGCGCTTGGACGAGAAAAGTTTGAAATATTCAAAAACATGCTCAGACTTACGAACACCCCTTCAGATTAAGAGGGGGATTGTTAGAATAATCCGTCGGGATTATTGTAAATAAATAATAAATAGGAATATGAATAGATAGGAAGGTGAAAAGGCTGGTTCTCAACCGCCACATTGTAATGTATAAATAAATGTTTTAGCCATGAATAGAACAGAATCGGGAGTTATTACCAACAAGTGGATTGTCCTTCCGATGAGAAGTGCACCAAACCGCTGATTCTGTGGAAGAAATAGTGGTTCCAAGAGCCGATTCTACGGAAGAAATAGTGGAAGCGAGAGCCGATTTTGCGGAAGAAATATTGGTTCCAAGAGCCGATTCTACGGAAGAATAATTGGGGAAGAGACTTGATTGAACAAAGGAAAATTAGGTTTTTCAAAGGGGATTTCTCAATGGTTTTCAGTGGGATTCCTCAGCAAATTCTGTAGTCTTTCAGTGTATTTACAGGTGGCTGAAGTTGGCACCCGGTCCAAATGCAGCTGTGTGAAAAATGCAAATATTTGGTGAATGTCTTCATTTTTAGAAGTGGTGTGGTTTTCACATCCGAGGTCGGAATGAAGCACGTGGATAGGAGTTGGAAAGCTTATCCAGTTGGGAACAAGGATAAGTGACCATAATCTGAGCATGAAGTAGCAAAGTGCTAATGACAGCCGTTGCTATCAAATGGACAAATCTGGACAATTGCATGCCCAGGGGTAGCAAGGACTATGAAGTCAACCAGCCACTGTGTGGAAAAGTAGTTCCATGCAAGGATGAAAGACTTGAAAAGGGAAGTTTCCTTGAAACTCTATCTTACTGATTATAACTACATTTCCTAAGTTTATGCTTGAAATGCATGAGGATATGTATTGCATGTATAGGATATTGCATGTTGGTAAGAATATTGGAAATTATATATTTATAATGAACCACTAATGATAATCATTGCTTTGATGTTGGAATTAGTGGAAAAACCAATGATGACATGGACCCGGATGAATATGTTGCTGATGCTGATGAATGAGACCAGCAACCCTATGGAGAAAGGGATAAAGCAACAAGTCCATAGAAAAATTTAGTGAGAAAAATTCTACAATCTCCTGCAAGGACCAACCAAATTGGTCATGTCAAGGGTGTAAGTAAGACCCATGCAGGTAAGAGTTTGCTTATGACAAATTCCATGGATTGGTATGGGTACGAGACCTCATACCATGTGAATGTTGGAATATAGGAAGGTGTCATGATATTGATTATAGTAATGCATCCTATGTGAAGTGGACATGGTATGTTGAATGCATTGAGATGAATGCATGTGATATTATGGATAACTAATGACTGAGATGATGAATTGATGACAATTCAGGAGCCATTTCAAAGGTTGTTATGGCTGTAGGATAGTCATGATCAACTGACTGCCAGATTTGCTCTATGGAAGAGCAAGGTGGTATGAATGATACGCTGTGAAGTAAGGAGTATCTAAACATTTCATTTAATTGCATGAATGATATGACTATACCTTGCAATGTTAATATGATGATGATTGCATGCAGTAAATGAGTTTTGGTAATATTGATGTGACTAACAGCTGAAAGTATTTGAATTTTATAAATTCTGAAAATGCTTCAGTGATGGTTGTAGCAATGAAAAGGTTATATGCATCCAGACTTACCAAGTGTTTGGTTGATTGAAACTCATGTTTCAGGTAGATTATTTCGAGCATGGCATTGAGAGGTAAGACCCTGACCAATGCCAGAATCTACCATTTATGAGAAGAGGCTCATGGTTGTAAAAATAGTTGGTATGCATAATAGGTTGTTGAAATTCGAATTGTGAATTTCGGATTTGAGAAATTGCTGACAACCACTAGCCACTATTGTCTTGAATAAGCTTGTGTTTGGATGATTGAATCTTAGGTTTCAGGTAGATTATTTCGAGCATGGTAGTGAAAGGTAAGACCCTCACCAATTCTAGAATCTACCATATGAAAGAGCCAAACCTTATGAGAAGAATTCTCATGGTTGTGAAAATAGTTGGTCGTTAAATTTGAATTGTGGATTTCGAATTTAAGAAATTACTGACGACTACTAATCATTGTTGGCTTGTATAAGATTGTGTCAGGAGGGACGCACGGTAAGTGGGTATTCATGTTATTATAGTAAGCATAAAATTATAATGGGCATAGTAGTGCTACTTACAAGAGACCCACAATTGAGCAAGTCAATTTCTATAGTAGATAGAATTGAATTTGATTCCTAATGTCATTGCTTGGTTATGAAACGATCAATTTGGATTGTAGTATCAGGTAATGATTGGCTGTTTGGCTATTTGATGAATGTGTCAGGGTTACACACTGCAGGAAGATCATATGTGATGACCTGCAAGAGCCAAACTTCATGGGAAGGTTTTTCCTTGGAAATGGGTTTCGGGTGAAATGCCATGGGACATTTTAGAAATGCCTCATCTGCACTGCATGTTTGGTAAACAACATGAGTGAGATGGTATAGATTATGTTGGTGAGACATATGTGAATATGAAACGTAAAAAGGAAGCAGGGATGGGGGCTTGGTTTGCTTGATAACTCGGTGATTGGAAACCACAAAGACAGAGGTAGAGGGTTGACTTTCTTCTCCACAACCCCGGGATAGCACTGGAAAGGAATGCAGGGCCTGAGGGACTGTGTAGTAGAGAAAGGACTGATTCCTTGTGCTGGGTGTGTGTGGGTGTCTTAGTAGTCAGGCTAGTTCTGGTGTAGGTGTTCCTAGCTCTGAAATGAGCTCACCAGCATAGCATTCAGCCATTCCCAACTCCTTGATGGCTTGATTGTGCCTGATACACATAAAAGGAATACTGCGACAGCAAATGGATTAGTGTTATGTAACCCTTGCTAAGAATATGAATATTTAATTGTTGAATTCCATATGCAGAACATGTTTTGATTTATTTCCATAATGACCGATTGCTTGAGTATGAATAGGGCCTACATGGCACACACCGGAGAAGAGTGCACACTTTTCTGATGTTGAGTCATGAAAGGGTTTTCAATATTGATTACACTCTAGGGAGTGGATGCACTCCTGGTGTCTCAATACTTGATAGAAAATGATATGAAATGTGATTACAGTATTAGAGCAATAACGCTGATGAGTTTGCTTGTATTGCTTGTGTTGCTTGTGTTGGCAGGAAAAAGGTAAAAGGTAAATGGTTGTTGTGAGGGGTTGCGGAGTAAGGGTTATTGTTGATATAAGTGTGTGCTGGTATAAGTGTATATTGGGCTGTGATATGCCTGAGGATCCATAGTAGATCCTAGACCTGGAAATGGTCATGATAAAGTTCCAAGTCCAGTTGACATGATTGTGTACTGGCTGGATATTAATTATTTGATGATTGAGGAGAATCCTGCGTCCTGACCTAACATCTAAGTCCATAGGTGATCCCAAGGCTTGCAAAGCGAAGCAGGATCCTGTGGACGAACGAGGAAACGCACAATACAGATAAGTATTGGATTATTTTGCTTATGAATATACATGTGTATATGATTTGGTTATGATGTTTTAAGCTCTTGTTCTAGAGATAAAACTAATGAGAATAAACTAAACATATGAATCTATTCAATGTTTGAATATAGGTATCGCTGGAAGCGAGGACTATGAGAGCATCCTAGGGGTGCATGTGGACATGTGACTGTCCTGGAAATCTCAGAATGAGCAGTAATGAAAAAGGTGCTAGTAAGACAAGGGAGTCCTAGCAACTGATACAAACCATGTGGAGAGACTCCATGGTTTAGAGGTCTGGAATAGACCAAAGACACTAAGTGTCATGACCAAGAGAGATTGGTCTAGCATTCACGGTGAAGTGAAAGAGGCTGAGAGCATGAAAAGCGACTGCGGTGATGTGGGTTCCAGGATGGAACAAAACAAAGAGGGAAAAAAAAAAACTCTTATTTCTCTCTCTTTCCTTCTGATTACATATATATATATATATATATATATATATGTTTATGCATTGTGAAAACAAAGGATTGTTGAATGCATGTATGATTGAGAATGAAATGTGTGTATTTACTTAAGTAAAATTGTGAATGCTGGATTAGTTAATTCCCTGCCCAGGAATGGACATGAATGAGCTCATGTGCCTGTTGGGAAGGAATGAAAAATATGAAAGCTTCATTGATGAGACTTGGACTGTCATGCCAATTGGGTAATTAACTGACTAATTTTAATGACTATATTATGCTTGGTCTGATAGGTTTTCAATGGTGCATTTCACGGGTGAGAAAAGTGATACCTGGTGGTGCACATTAATCATGGCAGCAGATCAAAAGTTGTTGGACTTAGATAGAAGTCTCCTTCAAGTGATTTCCAAGACCCAAGAGAATCTTGGGGAGATGCTCAAGATACAGAAGAGGCAGAGTGAAATGAACCACCAGATTTTGCAAGACTCTATTGGTTTGCAAAGGGAGGTGAAAATCCTTCTAGGAGCAATCAGCAAGGGAAAGGAAGGCGGATCAGCAATGGGACATTCATCCAAGCGACCCGATAGGAAATGGTCCAGGCATGAAGACTCAAAGGAAATTGAGTAGGTAAAGATGAAGCAGCCAGTGAGATGTTGGAGATGCGGAGGACATCATTTACGTTGGGACTGCCTAATGAGGGAACATGATGAAGGCAATAGCCGCAGAGTTCCTAGACTTCCGGATCAGCTGGAAGTTGAGAACCAGTAGAAGAAGTCCATGGAAGCCGAGGGGCTTGGTCTTGAACGTTCAAGGTAAATGGTTGGGCATGGGATAGATCTGCAATTTTGAAATTTTGATGTGCAATTGTATATGTATCGTATATATGTAATGGAACACCGAGGATGGTGTTATTCCAAGGGGGAGGGGAATGTAACGTCCCGATTTTGACCCCGTTTGCATGATGTATATAATGTAATTAATCGTGGTGAGGAGCTAAAGGCAAAATCCCCACCATCGATTTGGTTGTGTATGTTTCGGCAATGGGGATAGTTGTCGATGGTATGTTGTGCTATCCGGCACATTATAATGTGGAATCATGTAAATATGCACATCAAATAAAATAAACCACAACTAGCTGCGGCAGTGCAACGTTGAAGGAAAAGGGCATGATTCCAAAGGATAAGGGGTGGGGGATGCCAAACCTTGGTCTATGGGGGAAAAACCCTTGTGTTTCCACCTTGTTTTGTTTTTCCATCTTCCCTTGTCAACCTCTTTATTGTTTTACCCAACCACCTTCATGGAGAATGGCTGCTGGTGGTTGGGGCAGTTATTGTCCTTGGGAATGGGGTGGCAGGGCTGTTAGTCCCTTTCCCACACACCCACTCCACCCACGACTGGTTGCACTCCACTCTCACGCGACCTTCCATTCTCCCGAGGGCGCATTCTCTCTTGGGTCGGTTCGTTCCTCCGGTTGGTCTGCTCACTCTCACACAGAGAGAGGGACGGTCTATTTTCATTTTCACGTAGGCAGTTGGTCGGGCTCCTCACCACGCGTGCTCTCTTTGGGATGTTCGTTCCCCATCGTGGTCTGTTCATCTGTGCGCACAAGCAGGAAGTTGCTCATCCTCACGCAGAGGGAGGTTCTATCTTCCTCACGCGCTGGTCAGGGGTTCCCTCTTTGGTTTTTCGCATGTAGTGAGCTGGGAGAGCAGCCTCGCGGGCATGAATTTTCTGCTATGTATGCGGCTTGCTGTTGATTTCACCCATGTTTGGGTTGTTGTCATTTTTCCTACGATTTTCGGATGTGGTTGTGAGTCTGATTTCCTCTCCAAATGTGGAATACGTGTGTTTTTCTTCCATGTTTGCATGGGCTTTGTCATTCTCTAGTAACTTCGACTGTGTCAACCAGGCTGTTGTCTTCCCCATGTTGCTGGTAATGTATGCTAATACATTTTTGGGATTGTTGTTCTCCCATGCTGTGAGTGGTATTTGCTGTTATGCTTTGGGGCTGTCTATTGTGGTCTGCATTGAGTTTCCCATGGCTATGGGGAGTGCTGTTATTCTCCATTGTGGACTGGGGATTGTTGCTATCATCCATTGTGGGATTGTGGTTGTTGGTGCACCCTAGTTTTGGGTTGTTGTTCAGTTGTTTTGGCCACGCAAGGGCCAAGAAAAACTCTGAGTTTTCTTGTGGCTTGAGCTATGTCTCACCTTTCATTTGGGACTGTCACCGATTGCCCTTTCTTCTTCACAGAGCTATGAAGAGACTGTGTTTCTGCGGGTATGCAGTGGTTGGTCTTCGAACTGTGCTGGCTTGGCTGGTTTGTTGTAGGCCTGGTAAACCCAGCGGTGTTGGTTTGGCTGATTGTATCCCTTGGCTATGTGTAAGCCTGCGTTGACCCTTATCCTTGGAGGAATCATGCCCAGCTCGAGGGGGGCAGTGTTGCTGAGAGATTGATGAGCACGCTGGCCTATGGTTGGGTGGAACGTTGCAGTGACATAGCTAGTTGTGGGGTAAACTCTTCATCAAAAGATAAGTGTTGTTGGTTACTTCATCTCTGCAATTATATTGATGTCAAATGAATTGTAATGAACATGTTGAATGCTGGAATTGTATTTGTGTTTGCTTCCGCTGTATGTTGATGTTTTATGCATCTTTTTATTATGGATCATGCATCCTGCTATAAATGTTTAAGCAATTCAATATCAGCATTTAACCCTTGTTCATGATTCATGGGGATGTTGCCCGTGTTAGCTATGTTGGTTGCGTCCTCTTCCCCGGTTTAAGGGATGGGGACGTGACAAATGAGATTTATTACATATTTATACATAAAATTATCTCATGGAAATGAAGAACTGAACCCCCAACTTGTGATTTGCAAGAGCTGAAACACGGCTGTAACTGTTGGCAACTTTGGAACCAGCCGCAACACCAAATCTAGAAAATACCCTCTCGAAGAACCACTTGCATATCAAAAACCATAGCATTGTTTGGATATGTCCTCAAGATTTAGGTAAACAAGGATGTTACACACAAAACCCATGTCTT
This sequence comes from Pseudotsuga menziesii, assembly GCA_001517045.1. Lineage (NCBI taxonomy): Eukaryota > Viridiplantae > Streptophyta > Pinopsida > Pinales > Pinaceae > Pseudotsuga > Pseudotsuga menziesii. The sequence continues at coordinate 241,281 of LPNX010152058.1, read as the reverse complement.
ATATTTTTGATATTCATTTCCATATGCCCACAAATCAAAACGTGAATCAAGGTTTTCTTATGTGGCATGCATTTTCGGTTAAGGTTGTAACAGCTGGCTATGAGCGTCCTGTACGTGAAAACTCACTCCACAAACCATCATTAGTAAAATTATGCATAATAGTATTTAATTCATCAAAGATGAAGGAAAATAATCATTATTAACCACTTAAACATCAATGGAAGTAGCATGTTGTTTTACGCACAACTACAACAAATGGATGGAAAACGAAATGATAAATGGACAATAATGGTCAGAAAATGGATGAAAGACATTTTGATAAGTGATGGAAAAATGGAAAATTACAAGGCCCAACAAAGTGTCGCTCCCTTACATGCCATTGTTGCACAGAATGGCGTTGGGAGTGCAGCTAGTGATTTAGGTGGAAAAAATATGAGGCTATTGAATGGAAAGGAGTTTCCAGATAAATTTAGTTGGACTGGAGGGAATTCATGGATGGGCTGTAAACTTTTTCTAAGTAGTTCATGGCTGGGAGGATCTTGGTTAGGAATAGCAAGTTATTTGGGACACAATATTGCGTCATATAAAGGTTTCGATGGTGGATGGGAATGGTGTTCAGTGGATCAGTCTGACTCCATTGCTGTAAATTTTTTGTTAATAATTTTAGGTCTCTTTTTATTTTGTACCAGGTGGGCTTGAAAAAAATTATTCATTGGTGCATCTTCAGGTGAGGATAGAGTGCAAAATGCTAGCCAGAAGGCAGGATCAAAGAAGGCTGAAGATGGCTTAAACTCACAAGGAAACAAGGGAGAAGAAGCTAGGAGGAACGCTGAGGAGAAGAGGAAAGCTATATTATAAAAGGAAATGCTGGAGGAAGAGGAGAGAAAACAAAGAGAAGAGGTTTCCTGATTGGTCGAGGAAAGGAGGAGGTTAAGGGATGAGAAACTAGAGGCTGAGAAAGTGAGTGAAAAAGAGGTAGCTCTTGAATTGGAGTGGGAAAATAGGAGAGAGAGGGAAGAACAAAATAGACGACAGGAGAAGGAAAAGGAAAAGGAGAAGAGTTTTGGTAAGGATAAATCTTACTCTGATGTAGAGGAGTGAAAGAAGAAAAAATATAAATAAAATGAAAGGAAGTCTAAATCGGGTACGAAGGGGGAAACTAAAAGAAGATATGTTCAAAAAAAATGCATATCACTATACAATAGAAAATTGTAAGAGTATAGAGACCCTCCTAGCACATGGAGAAGAAAGGTTAAATAATGACCATGGCATGAAGGGAGGAATGAATGCTGCAGTGAATATCTGTGACCTTCAATCTTTGGACAATACAAAAGGATAATTTATTTATCCTTCTAAAAGTTCTAGACTACACACTAGTAAAGTGACTTCATTTTGGGGAGAGAGCCTCCAAACAGCCTCAAGTTTGGGGATCAAATATGTCAAGCCATTTAATTCTGGTGAAACTCCTCAGATATCTATTTCTCATGGATCACTAAGTCTACATTCCAAACAAAGCACTATTTCCCTGTGGAACAGAATGGCATGGCAAAAAGTTTGGGGTTAAGGCAGTGGAATTACTTCCAAGGATGCTTCCAAACAAGTTATTGCTGTGACTAACACAGGGAACGTACATGGTGGTAATGTAGAAGCGGATAAGCCTACCATGAATGGCATGGGAAAGAACCCAGGAACTACATTTCCGCAACCACCTATAAGTTTTTCAATGACTCTACAAGCTTTTATTCTCTATAGCGTATATATGTTAGAAATCTATAGCATGATAATGATTATGATATCTTATATGTTATCTTAATCTATAGCATGATAATGATTATGTCACGGGAGCTATTCTAAGAAAATTAATATAGGGCCTTTCTAAGAAAATTCATTTTCTAGACCCTTTGTTTTCATCAGATACAACTTGATTTAAAGGTAACAAATAAATGAAAGAACTGAGGAGAGACTACATAAGTTTTTTTGAGTCATTGGTGCACTGAATGAAATCTCAAGCTTGTTTCTAACTAAATGAGAAACAAATGTTGCATTACTAGTTTACTTTCCGAAGATGCCTCCTTTTGTTTTCTAGGGATCTTGTGACCAACATATATTTTTGCAGATATGTAATATCTGGATAATATAATATGAACTGTTGTTATTTGTGCTTAATAGAAAATATTTATTTGGAGATTTTTTTCGTAAGTTATAGATAATCTACAAATGGATTCAAAAGAAACAATTCAGACTAAATCATGGCAAGAATTGTTTTCAAGCACATCAAATTCTTTGTTTGCACCGTCTTCTACAGATACTCAAATTCAACTAGATTGGAAACATCCAGCTGAAACAGGAACCATGCCTACCTCATTGGAAGCAGATCTAATGGGATCATCTCCCAACAGTATTTGTTTTGGATCATCTGCACCAGTAACACTTGGTACCTCATCTACACCATCTGTATTTAGAAACTCAGTGGTGATTTCAGTTTCTGCTGCTAAATCTGTAAATTCATCAGGAACTTATTCACTTCCAAATAATCTACCTCTTATCCATTGAGTTATAGGAAAAACTAATACATTTGAACATCCATCATATGTACCAAATCCAATCTCCTTTCTAGGACCTATTTCAGAATCTCTCGACACTTTTTCATTAGATCTTGGGACTGGGCTTTCTTCCAACACAGTAATATTTAGTGGTCCATCTGCTGGATATGGCCCTAATTCTACCCCAGTCAATAAACTTGTAGCCTGCATCTGTTGAGTGTTATCTATCAAAACTCTTGCCTTCAGGAATTGTTGATGAAGTGCGCTATGTTGAATAACAACTTCCTTTGATCACACAACCATGCGATTTTCCATCACTTTCACTGGATGGCCCAAATCGTACATCTAAACAAGGAGAGTGGAAAATGTGGGACACACCATAGGTCGGGTAGTGTGGATTGGAATTCTAGGGGAGACATCTAATTGGATTTTATCTAATGGCAATGGAATTTCATATCAATACAAATACTTTATTAATCCTTTTCCCCTAAGGATTGAGTGACCACTATTTAAATAAGAAGACCATCTTCCATGTGTTTCTTCCATATAAACAACCCATATAATCTCGAACCAAATTGTGCCTTCACTATCAAGTAGTAATAGCTTTTGGTTGAACTAGCCAGCATTTGAACTTGCAGCAGGAAGCTGGGATGAATCTTGCCATCCTTAGTCACAGCCTAGTTTTGCAAATAGTACTATGAAAGAGTTAGAGGCAGTAGCATATGATTCTCACAACAAACAATCTCCAACCAGGATTTGGTTTGAGTAAGTTCTCATTTACCTCTATATGGTAGTAGAGCAATTAATCTATAGCAGGCTTGGAAATGGAGGAAAAGTTTGCTATTAAATAGTACTATGAAAGAGCTGGAGTCAGTAGCATATGATTCTCACAACAAACAATCTCCAACCAAGATTTGGTTTGAGTAAGTGCTCATTTTCCTCTATATGGTAGTAGAGCAATTAATCTATAGAAGGATTGGAAATGGAGGCAAAGTTTGCTATTAAATGAATGTTTTTTTATTGGATCAATTGTGCATAAGAATGACCAGATTGGTATGGAAGGTTCAAATATACTATTTTTATTTTTTATTTTAACAAAAGTGGTTATAATTTTGTTTTAAAAAGAGTTGCAGCTGAACTGGTCATCATAGTAATACAAAGATTCTTTTACTAAGTTCAAATTAAGCGTGTCAACTAGAAAAAATATCAGGGGAATTATTTCATCCTTTGCAAAGGATTTTAAAAGATACCTACTGGTAAAAATTTTGAAAAAAAAAACCTAAAATCAAAAATGTCTTACAAAACATAAGAGTAGCTGATACTAATAAAAGATATGCTAGGAATTAATGTTATATGTGTCAAGTTTGAAACACTGTACATTTTTTTTAATATATTTATCTTCCCTTGCATTGCACATTAGATTTACAGTCTAATTGATGCACACAGTAATCTTGTTGGAGTTGTCTTATTTTCTCAGGGTTTTGGGTGCAAAGCATTCTTTCTTTTGCTTTAGTTGGATAACCTAGGGTTTATTAAACTCAAGTTCTGTTAGATGTTTTGCTGGAATTACTCTGCACTAAAGCCAATTATGGATGCCTGGCACCACTAGCTCTGTCTTCTGTGGAATAGGGTAAGTTTTTCTTCAACCCAGGTTTTGAATTAATCCCTAAAAGGTTTTTCGCTCATGATTTATAGATAATCTCTATTTTAGGCCATCCGTTCTAAACTCATCATGTTTACTTTAAGCTGTCTGTGCAAACGTATTGTATTACGACGTTCACTGGTTCCTTTCTATTCCACGGCCTCATTAATTTCTAGGTACACAACCTCAGTTTCTATTTTTCTTTAGGTTTGGATAATGGAATTAATATTATATGTGTCAAGTTTGAAACGCTGCACATTTTTTTTAATATATCTATCTTCCCTTGCATTGCACATTAGATTTACAGTCTAATTGATGCACACAGTAATCTTGTTGGCGTTTTCTTATTTCCTCAGGGTTTTGGGAAGAAAGCATTTTTTCTTTTACTTCAGTTTGATAACCTAGGGTTTATTAAACCCCAGTTCTGTTAGACCTTTTGCTGGAATTACTCTGCACTAAAGCCAATTATGGATGCCTGGCACCACTAGCTCTGTCTTCTGTGGAATAGGGTAAGTTTTTCTTCAACCCAGGTTTTTAATTAACCTCTAAAAGGTTTTTCACTCATGATTTATAGATAAGCTCTATTTTAGGCCATCTGTCCTAAACTCATCATGTTTACTTTAAGCTGTCTGTGCAAACGTATTCACTGGTTCCTTTCTATTCAACGGCCTCATCAATTTCTAGGTACACAACCTCAGTTTCTATTTTTCTTTAGGTTTGGATAATGTTGGGCATTTTATAAGGTTTAGGCCATAATATCTATAGCCATCTTTGAGTTCATACAATATTTCTTGTTTCTTTGAATAATATTTATGGAAAGATGCAGCTTATTTTGCATGCTCATGATCCTTACTTCCCATGGCTTCAGTTTGAATATTCCCAATGACTAACATTGAAGAGAATTTTCTATTATGTACCCACTAGAAATATTGTTCATGGGGTACAATGAGATTGAAGAATCTTTGTAATATTATTGCTTGTAATATTACAAAATCCAAGAACAATACAAACGACCTTTCTTCTTCCCTTCCAATTTTTTGGAAAGCATGCATATTGTAATACACAAAAGAAACACTAAAATCACAGTGTGCTTATTGGATAGCTGCATGGCCCGATGCATATTGAGATGACATCTTGTCTCAAAATTAGCAAATAGTACCAATATTTCTTCCTTAGCACCAATCTCTAGCAAGTATATATATTTCCTACACAACCTCATTCTAATTGAACATTGTGTAGCTAACTTAGTTTTAAAAGCATGCATTACACCAAAGCAAATGTTTCCAATATGGAAGTTAAGTTGCAAGCATGCTTTTGGAAATGGGGTCCTTGCTTTCCATACTTTTTTTGTAATCAGTTGGAAGGGGACTATACATAAGAAACTATTGGCCAAAGGCTTTCTATTGATTAAGATGCTAAATATTTAGACATAGGAACTTATTCTACTTTTCCATTGTATATACCCTTTACATCTTTTCTCTCTTAGTAAATATTTCTATGTTAATCTAAGATGTATTTTTCAATTAAAATTTTGTTTTTTCGGTGACATATTTCACACCACCCACTTCATCATAAACTTACCCCATATATAGATCATATGAATCAATTATTCTCAAAATTTTAATATTCATCTCAAATGTACCCTTATGAAAATTATTCCTTAGAATTATAATTGTAGTTTTTTTCTCAAGTCTTCTGTTAAAAGATGGAGGAAAACAATTCTTCATTAATTACTACCTTCTGTAGAATAAATTTATTTTATAAGGCCCTTCCAAGGTGTTGAAAGTGGTGATAAATCCCCTATCACCTAATGACACCAACTCTCTCAAGTAAATCTTGCAATAAAATCTCAATGTGACATGATGGTTAAGTATAAACTTCAACAAATCCTCCAATAGATGGCCCGAAACATGCATAGAGCAGTGTCCTATAAAAATTCAGAAAATATGTGCATAAGAACTTTACTATTTATGGATCATACCGATAATTATTCTCAACATTTTAATAAGCATCTCGGATTTTTTTCTAATTTTATGAGCACCCTTCCAAAAAAATTACTTGAAATAATTATTTCAGTTCTTTTCTCAAGTCTTTCTTTAACAGCTGAAGGTAACCATTCTTCACTAATTGCCACCTTTTTTACAATTGACTGCAAGGTGCTAAGGATGATGATAAATTTTGTATCACCAAATAAGAGTAACTCTCTCAATGAAAACTTGCAAAAATATCTCAACATGAAATGATGGTTAAGTATAAACTTAAGTAATCCTTCAATAAATGGACTGAAATATGCGCACCATAGTGTCCTATAATGGTCATAGAACCTGTGCATAAGCACTTTACTGTCTCAGTTGTAATTGCATTATGTGTTTCACTTGAGGAACACTTTTTCCTTAATCCGATGATCTTTTATTCAATGGCTCTAAAATGTATCACCAATCTTTTGTACATGGATTCAATCAGTAGATTTCAAAAACAAAATCTATGGGAAATAGGGTCATATCACTAATCTGAGTCCTATGCATGTTGTTTGACTATCCATTATTCATCCCCATGCAACTTATTATTTCTCATATTTTTCAATTTGTTCTAATTTACAGAGGACGCCACAACAACTTGCATGAGAAGAAGCCTGAAATGATTGAAAACATTGTATATCGAAAACTTATTTTCATAATTAGCCACAACATTTATTGTTGTCTTGAATAAGGATGAACCAGTGACATTGAAGAGCAGAGCCTCTCCGTAAATATATCTGGCAACTGCTCCATCCACATCATGTTTCCCTTTTAGCTCCAACATATCCTTCAACAAAGTCTATTGATGTTGACTTTTAGCTACACTAATATATTTAAGTCCATCATTAATTATCAAGTCTTGCATTCCAAGGACGATAAATTTGTTACATGCTATTGCATTCTAACTTTCTTACCTACATTTTTTGAACCAACTATTTTTTCCATGGTTTATCCTTGTTCACCTCTCTTTCAAAAAATGATAGTTATGCTTCATAACACATCCAAATATACCCCCACCAATGTGATAGTTTTTTTCTCTCATGTCACTTCCATGAAATTCATGATCACACAATTTGCAATTTACTTTTTTCCTTAAAACTTGTGAATATGATTAACATTTCCACGTTCCCCTACGAGTGGTTTACCGAGTATATGTAAGGTTATCAACTATTATATCTAGAAACTACTCCATCCACATCATGTTTTCCTTTTAGCTCCAACATATCCTTCAACAAAGTCTATTGATGTTGACTTTTAGCTGCACTGCTATATTTAAGTCTTGCATTCCAAGGACGATAAATTTGTTACATGTTATTGCATTCTAGATTTCTTACCTACATTTTTTGAACCTACTGTTTTTTCCATGGTTTATCCTTGTTCATTTCTCTTTCAAAAAATGATAGTTATGCTTAATAACACATCCAAATATACCCCCGCCAATGTGATAGTTTTTTCTCTCATGTCACTTCCATGAAATTCATGATCAAAAAATTTGCAATTCACTTTTTTCCTTAAAACTTGTGAATATGATTAACATTTCGCAGTTCACCTACTAGTTGTTTCTTGAGTATATGTAAGGTTATCTCTATAAGAGTTTGAAAAGCGGCTATCTAGTTGTATTTAGCTAGCAAATTTCCATAGTTATCAATATCAAAGATTAAAATTGAAATGAAATCGAATTAACCCATTGATTAGTACCATATAACAACTTATAATTTATTTTTTACCAAGAGATGGTACTTTTATTGAGTTGTTGCTACAATGGACAAGTAGCAAAATTCTCTCCCAAAATTTCAAAATAAAATTAAAACAAACAATTGATAGAACTACCACATTGGACACCAAATAGACTACTAGAGAAAAAAATGGCCACCATAAAGAGGATTCCACTACTTGGGAAAGGGTATCGAGGTAAAAAGAAGATAGCCACAAATGAGCATAAAATTTCTCAATGTTGCTCAATACACAAAAAATAAGGTTGAAAATTGTCATTATACAACAGATGAATAAAAAATCCACCTCCAATCTAAAACCTAATTAAAGCACCATATTTAAATAGGGTAAATAGTAGAACTAGCACAAAACCTGCTCAAACTCACCTGGGGAGACTATGACCTCATCAACATCTGAAATACACCATTAAAAGCTCTCCCTTAGAGATGAACATTGAAAACCACCTGAAAATGCCATAAAACTATGAGTCTGACACATAGCTGAGCCTCCACATCCAAGACCTGCAAAATCCCATTGATTCAACCTCCAAAAGCATAGAAATTGTGGTCTATGGCATCACCATAAGTAGTAAGAAGAAATTCAACCTGTCAAGGAGATCGTTTTTAAGCATTAAAAGATCAAAATAATTAAGCAAATATTCATATTAGAGTTTTGGGAGTTTGTTTTAAGTCCAATTCAAGACAAACTTCTGACATGTCGTCTACAAAAATATACAAATATCTGAAAATCAAGATAAAAAAAGACCACACTTGGTAACTATGTATTAAAAATTCTTCCTTGCTTAAGAATTTATTAACTGATGACCATTTCCATATAGCCTGACAGTACATGCATTTTCATCTGCATTTAGATTATATTCTGGAAATAGCTTCTTGATCCTTCAAGATTGTAAGAAGTGAATCATATGGGAAGTGGCCTTTTGACTCTTTGACCTACTTCTCGCTCAGGAAGTGGAATTCACTTGATTAGACCTAGGCCCACTTTTTTTTCATTTAGATACCTCAAAATTTTTTTCCCATGACATACAGGCCAGGGATTGATGGAAAACTGGCTGATTGATTTGGTCAACTTGTAGCTTGCTCACATCCTCATTTGCAACTAGTGATGGAAAGGTAGGCCAAAGTGGCGAGAGAAAGAAGGGGCCAAATCCCAATGACGTCATAAGCTTTTTCAAAGTCAATTTTGATGAACAAGGCATCATATCCAAGACATCTACCCCAAAATAAATCTCCCCATAAATATTCTATCTGATCGGGTCTAATAATTGCCTGTAGAATATGTTTTAATTCTTAGAGCAAGGGCCTTCAATTTAATTAAAATTAAAATTATTAAAACCTAACTTTTGATTCATTATTAAAGATAATTTTCATTTTTTGTTGAATAGCTCATCCACCCTTATTATAGTTTATTATGGCATGGTCTTCTAGGTGTATGCCATCATCTTTAGTTCAAACTGGCTTTGAACGAGGGACTTTAATGCAAGGAAATGAATGTTATCAGCATCATTGTCAAAACAAAAGATTGGAGGTATGCAAACACATATTTTTATTATTGGATAATCATTATTTACTATTTATTTTTTATGGTAAATAAAACTTATTAGCCACCTTCCCCTTGGTTTTGGTTCCATAGACATAGCATAATGTTACAACATACCTTTAATTGTTCAGCTGCTGCTTATTATGGTTACCTTAGAATTAAACAAACCAATTTCATTGAATCTAGATTTAGAACTTTTGCTATGGGTATGTAGGTTTTTAAAAATCCTTTTTGGGTTATTTTCTTTCCCGAGTAGCAGTTTGTTGGACATTTTTAGAAAGAGCTATCTCGTTGCTCCTTTTCCAGAATACAACTTTTATATTTCCAGCCAGTCGGAATCTTATGCACTTATCTTCTCAAGGCATGAACTTGTTGTAGCAGAAGCCAATTATCTTCTCAAGTACAAACATACAATGAAGGCACAAAAAGTATACAAAATATAATGGTTCAAGCATCTTTGAAACTAATAGGCACAACCCATGTTTATGGTTGATCTTGAAACAAAGGAAATATTGTTTTTGGTTAAAACGTATGTTTTTTTCCCTTCGTGAAATACACATCCAAGGGAATCTGTCTGGCACTTCCCTTCAACTTGTGGATGGTACCCAGGATAAAAATTAAAATGCATTATGCAGAAGCTCAAGGCAGCTCAACAAAGGCCCAAGGCCATTACAACAATACACTCATTATGAGCTCAATATGTCACTTGTGTGACTTGAACTTGGGTAGGGTGGATAACATGCCTATCAAATGCCTGCGCCATACCTAGTTGACAAAAACTTATGTTTTCACTAGCCCTAAAGATAGATTATATTTTACTTGCACTCGTTGCAATCTTACTATATCCATAGAAATATAAAATATGACTTAGTTTTGTTCCAATTGGATTATTCTGCTTCCCTGCTACAATGTGTAGATAACTAGACCATTTCCATTCAAACCAAGAAATCTTAATATATCCATAGAAATATAAAATATCACGTAGTTTTGTTCCAATTGTATTATTCTGCCTCCTTGCTGTAATGTGCAGATAATTGGACCATTTCCATTCAAACCAAGAAATATTAATATATCCATAGAAATATAAAATATGACTTAGTTTTGTTCCAATTGGATTATTTTGCATCATTGCTGTAATGAGCAGATAACTGGACCATTTCCATTCAAACCAAGAAATTGACAAGTGTTAGTGATTAACTTAAAAGAAGTTAGCATGGTTTCAAGTGCTTCCTTGTGATACTAGAAAATACAAAAATCATGCTTGTGTGTTTAAAGTGCCCCACACTATGTATATATTTTCCATTTTTATATTTATATGAAGATGCCAAATTTACAGTGTTGATATATGGATGGCCTATCTGTTATATATATCATTGTTATTAGGTAAAGTGTTGTCATATTTGTAATATATTGCAACCTTATTCTCAAGGGTTACATAATAAAGCGACCATGAATCTGTACATATTTTAATTTTGATTCTAGATTGATATTTTTCAATTCTTAGCCGTTTCTCTGTAGATATTCTAGATTGGTATTAGATTGGGAATTCTGTGTAGTTTCTCTGTAAACATATATGAATGGTTTCTTTCTTATGAAAAGTTGATGTCTTCCAATGGTCCTCCATTTGTTTCCTTCAAATGGTTCTCTTTGATGTGATTGTGCAAGGCATCATAAAAACCTTGATATTGCCATTTGTATAAGGTGGAGAATGACTTATAAACTATTGAAACCATTTTATTCATGTTGCTATACTTTGCAAGGTTCTAGGTCTTTTCTAACACATGAAGATTTTGTGTTTAAATAGATAGATGGGCAATACCTTATAATTCAAAACGATCTATATTTCACCTGAAACAAAAATATGAGAAATATCTATGAAAGGTTTGTTTGGAACAACTTTTATAACCACATTTTAATATTCAAATTTGACTTTAGAATACATCTGAGGGAATGGGAGGATTGTCATGTATTTAATTTTTTTCACCAAGTCGAGTTGTAATAATGTACCTGTTTGAGCTAAGGTATGTATTTGTGTATAATTTAATCTAGGTTGTCGTTGATGGTATATGGAAAGCTTGTCCTGAAGTTGGTGGCACAATTGCCTTTTCAAGCTTCAATGGTGTGATTTCTAACATGCATTGTACTAGATGGCTGAATTATATTTGAGTTTTTCCTTTGTGATCAAGATACCTTAGCTTTTTCCTACATTGCAGGTGAATTGGTCTGCCTTGCTTATCACAAACTTTGTGATGATACACCATTAGCATTTCCTGGCCAATTCCCTCGTTCATGTAATATGAATGGGGAATGCATAGAGAGGAAGTGCCATTTCTTCTTTGGATTTATTGGTGATGAATGCAGTACAAGTTCCTTCTGTTGAATGTTAATGAGTTAGTGAGAAAGTAAGATTCAGTATTTTGTTTTAGGTACCTTTAGATATAAAGTGTGCATTAATATTCTACTTCAGTTTATACTTTCTCTTTGAATTTATCTCAGAGGGAGCTTATTCACTACAGGAACTTTCCTTGCTGACTGTAGTGGGCATGGTACATGCAACCCAACCGAAGTATGTGAATGTGAAACAGGTTATACTAGTGTAGACTACTTAACTGGTATGATTGTATTTTCTTTTGATATATTTCCTATTACGACTTTAATTTTCTGGAATGTTGTCTGCTGAACAGCGATATAAATAATATTTTTAGATTTCCTATATCCAAGGCTTCTATCATTTTTATTTAAAAGAAGGCTTGAAAATTGGGTATTGATTTTGGAGCTAGCTGTGATGAGCAGTGTAGCCTACATGGTGGGGTTTGTGATAATGGTGTTTGTGAGTTCCAGTGCTTAGATTATGCAGGATATACATGCCAAAACATAAGTTTTCTCTTTCCAAGTCTGTCAATGTGTGGAGATGTCCTCGTACGTGACTCAGAAGCTCAACATTGTGCTCCAATTGAAGCAATCATTGTGCAGAAATTAGAAGCAGTTGTTGTAATTCCAAACTACAATAGGTTTCTCCCAACTAGTCGGATGTTGTTCGCTATTTTTGATGATGGTTATTGTGCAGCATCAGCAAAGCACCTAGCTTGTTGGGTGAGTTCAACATATCGTTGTTTTCGATTTTTCTTGGTAGCCTAGAATTTGCAGCTGAATTGACCTCATCAAAATGTTTACCAAATTCGTGATAACGATTTTATCAGCCAACCGTGTGATAGAGAGAGGTTGAAACTTGAGAGTATAATCTTCCCATACTCCAAGGAAATATTTCCAATAGTATTATAGTCTTCCTTGCTAATTGATTGTATATTATGTATTATTGGATTTGTCAGTTTCATAGAAGTTCTAGTTATAAAGAACCAAAAATAGAATTGCACAAGTTTACAAAACATTGGAATGTCCAGAACATGGGTATGTGTGTCTAGAATGGCTATTAATTTTTACTCAAATTTGCAGGAAACAACAGGTTGGCAGCATCTCTAATCTATATATAAAAAAAGTGTTATAAAAACAAAAAATAGTGAAAATTGAGGAAACTGCCTCTATTAGGAGCTATCTAATACTCTTTAAAATATGTGTGACCATTAATACCTTCTAATATTAATAAAGGCCTAATTTTAATATGCATGAAACTACTATTAATTATTAACATAGAACTGTATGCATGCTATTAAATTTTAATATACATAGAATTTGACCAAAAATTATAACTTCATTTTTTAGAGTTTTCCTGTACTTGTAATCATTGTCAATATTATTTATTAATAATTATAAAAAGATTTGAAAATTGACCAGATCGACAATGAATGGCCTAATTTTACTTAGTACTTGGAAAAATCCCAAAACCACCCTGGACTCATTGATCTAGATTGACAAGAAATAAAAAAGAAAAGATTAAGAACAAAGCTATTCATTAGACTTGGGACATGACAGCAATTAAATTGAAGGACTTCATAAAACTCTAGATAATAAAATGACAACCATTAAAAATGAAAATCAATTAGGACTCTATGAGGGGAACCTAGGAAAATACATAGATTTGTAAGGGTACATCCATCTTAGTTGGCAGTTTGTGGTCCAATTAGGTTGTTGTTGTATAAAAATGCACAAAAACAGGGGTAATTTGGGCTCCAAACAGCCAAGAACGCACATAATGTTATGACATTGATATTGGGAAAGGCATGCTCCTACAAAGATCCCGAAGTTCCAAGAAGTGCTGCCCTTGCTTTTGGAATGTTTCCTACAAGTTTCAAAGCTTTGGGAACTTGGAAAATGGCAGGAGCAGGCTCCCCAACTATGTGTTAGTAAGTCATTATTTTTTGTGTAAAACATCTAGTCAACCTTTTTACACAGGATGTATCATTATTATCTAGTTTCTTTTGCTTACTAGAAGTAGTAGATGTAAGCATAAACTAAGTTGAATCCATGTACTTGATTTAAAACTTTGGCAGGCCTTTTCCTTTTTCCTTGTGGTGGTAGTCCAAACTAGGTATAAGGGCATGCATTCAGGAAAATATTGAGAGGGATTAGATTATTCAAAAATAAAACTGCTTTACAAAGAATATATAATTCTGAAGCATTGTAACAATGTAAAGGTCTTGACTTTTGAGGACAGCCATAAAGAGAAACAAGAGATAAGGAAGGCATCATCTATAAATGGGCAGTTGAAATCTTGCACTGTAAGAGATATATCCTTGTGTGTGTTGTACAATATTTTGAGAAAGCCTGAGGCAGTTGCTTGACATTACGTATCCTGTTGAGGTTCAATTTCAAACAAGGCTTAATTGCAAATAAGTGTAGATTAAGTAGAAAGAGATTATGGGTGGCATGAGAATATATAAAATGAGGTAAATACGATATAATAAGAAGGTATACAAGGCAAGGTGACATGGAATACATGCAATTACTATCCAGAATGTCCACAAGGAGGGAATACACCAATTCGTTGTTACCTTTCAATTTTCTCGTTAGGCTTAGAACATATACATGGCTATATAAGAATTTTGTGATGTTCATCACTGATTCAATCATCCTTAACATAGTAAATGTTTCTCATATCCTCAAAACTTAAATTGATCTAAGGGAAGCACATGGAGTTTAAAACAATGTGGGGTGCTTCTCCATTAATGAGAAGTATTATCTGTAATGACTTGTACAACAGTCGGCACACCTATATTTTGGATGAATTTATCCAAAAATTAACATATTAATGCCAGATGTTTAATATATGGAAATGCATCACTATATCTAATAAATTGTGCCTCCTTGGGACAATTAACCAAGAAAGTTGGAAGGTCTTTCACCTTCTATTCTAACATATTTATTGATTAGCTAATTCCTCTGTTCTTTTACAAGTGCAGGTTACTTATCATTTGTTTCCTTCGACCAAAGTAATGGCCTATGTAGATTATTATCAACGTGCTTTGACAAATGGTGTTCTCAACATCTAAAGATGTTATGAGCCTGGGATCATGATTTATATGCTTCCCCAAGAAGCTGGAAGTTCTAAGGTTGTTACCTATCATGGTTGAGGTGCAAAATATGATTAATTCTAGTGTTGTTATGGTATAGGTAATATTTTGTAACTATAGTCAAGTGGCTAGTTGAATTTGTAAATGCTTTCTGTAGTGCACTCGAATTTATGTCTAGTTAGTGAGGTTGAGTGATCCAAACACCTACATTGACAATTCCAATTATTTGATAGTTATAATTAAGCATTTTGTAATTTAATGTAGTAAACTGAATTGTACCATTACACTTGGTTGTACTTAAAATATACCATTGCACAATGGTTTTTTATTTCTCATACACCAAATAACTGCATGAAAGATGATACATTAATGTGTTTTGACTCGTGATTGTTTTGAATTCTTAATTTGAATTTTTTAGATTATATTTTTCTACTTTGCACATAAAATTGGTTATTGTTGTTAGCTACTGAATATTATAAATAATTTGCTTCATTGTTTTCCTACTTTATAGTTCATTGTTTTTGTACTTTACAAGTGAGATTTTTTTATTGGATTTTCCAGGAGTGAACTTAACTAAATGGGCCATTGAGTATGTGTTGAGGCCTGGAAATTCGCAGGCAACAACAGAAAGGGATTCTCCCCAGTCAACGTTCCCAACTAGCCCGTGACTATTTTGTATGGGGAATCCGTCCGGTTTGCGGTCCAGCTACTGTAGGTCAAAGTAACAAAAACAAAGGTTTTACCGGTTGCGGCCCGGTCCACCGTCTATATTTTTGTATTTTTGACTTAAGTATGATATGCATATGCCTAATTAACCTTGCAGGGTGATAAGGATGCAAGGAGTATTCACAATGTGATGCGCAGGTTCTTACCTCTTGTCTTAGGCTCACAAGCATCTAAATCACATGTGCAGTAGTGAAACAAACAAACTATCTATCTATCTATCTATCCCCGGGGAGCCAGATTGTAACTTATTTATGAGTAATGTGTATTGTACATGCAACATAAAGAGAAACTATAGTTAGCTGATATTTCTTTCCACAATGCATGGACGATCAAAGATATTTCAACAATCAAATAGCCAATTGTTTTATGAACAGCATACATTACTCATGGTGGTAATTCCACAAAAATAAACCATAAATCATTAAAACAAGAACATAGGTTCTGGGAGTTAGAACGATCTCACGGTTAATGGACAAAAATATGGAAAAACAAAATAGGTCATCTTTCAGCCATCCACAGCATAACATTTGAAAGTGCCACCAATCTTTCTCCAACAGGAAAACAATGCTTCTTTATTGCAAAGAGAAATAGTTCTTCTTACAATATCGTTTCCATGTCTAACTGGGAAAAAGCCTCCCTTTCTTCCTTCTAAGATTTCTACATTTATACAAAAGGGTGAGACGGTTGGTCTGCCCAAAGTAACATTTGAGCTTCCCAACTCTTTGTTTCCCAACGCTTGACTTTTCTCAAATGTTTTTTTTACAAAATGTTACACATTACAAAAAGTGACCAATCCTTTACAAGGAGCGTCCCACTTGGGCATCTAGAAATTTCTTCCATGACGAAGCTTCAGAGGAAATGCCCTCAAATGCACAAGGCTCTAAAAACTGAATATTGATCTCAAACTTATCAGCCTGGTTCTTTATAGCCTTGATCCTAGCTGCACTCAATCGAAGCTAATCCTCCAGAAGTTGCACGCTGATAGCTGAATGATCTACTTCACCCCTCAAGATCTGATCATCCAGGGCTTTAATATGTTGTACTTTAGCTTCCTCCTCCTGGTATCTCTTCTGCAATAGTTCCACAAAGGCATTGTGATTTGGGAAAGCCTCAAGCCTCTGCTCAACCTCTATCTGGCACCGGTTGTAGGTAATGAGAATCCTTCTAAAAAACTCGGTGCATGCTCCTTTCGTCTTCTTAACTGCTTTTTTGAAATCCTCCGCAGTATTTATAGCAAATTCTGGCAAGTCATAATCCATCTTGAGGGCTTGTTGATCCTTTGCTGGCAACTCTGCTGGAGCATCTTCATTGTTTTCCTGCCTTGCCATTCTCGCAGTCGGGACTTCAAGGACATCCTGAGATCGATCAACGAAATAAGAGGAGGTCTCCAGGATTTCCTCCAATCGGCTATCTACTAGCAACACCTTGCACCTTTCTCCTTCTATAGCAGTCTGTAGCTACAGCATCTTAGCCTTCTGGGCCAAGATATGCTCTTTGAATGGTTGGAGGTTAACCTGCTACTCCCTTGCTTCCTCTAGAGCAGTTGTCAGAGAAGAAATCTGCTCTTGATGTTTCTTTTTCTGTTCTTGGGAGTGCATCTCACTAGCCTGCAAGATAATCTTTTGCTTCTCTTCTAGATCTTCTACCTTTCCCAGAAGCCGTTCCTTCTCCATCTTCAGCTCTTGATATTCTTTCTGCACTTTTTCCAGGCATTCTTGCGCAATTTCACTAGCTTGTTTCTCTGCCTGGAGGAGCTGCAACTCAGCCTTAAAATACTTCATTTGCATATGCATGTCTTCATATTTCCTTTTCAACCTATTTCTTTCTTCTCTTTCTCTTCTCAATGTGTCTTTCAATTGAGCAGAAGACCTTTTGGATAACTCTAAGTCTGTCATAATCCTGCCCACATTATCCTCTGAAGCTTGAATCAGTGTTGCTCCGGCTCTAATGGTGAATCTTGGATCTTGGTCTATTCCCAACATAACAGGTGTATCCAATATCATTTTCCCTGGCAGATCTCTCGTTTCAATTTTCCTTTCTGTTCTCTTCACTATCCTCTTTGTTGCCCTGTCGTAGAAAACAGTATTGAAATCAGGAATTTCTTCTCCTTTTCTCTGTACAAAAGGGACCAGGTTGAGAGTGGGGACCATGGGTGTGCTGGCAGCAGGTACTTGTGAGTCCTGAACCTTGGGGTTCTCCACGTCTTGGGTCTGCCCTGCAACTGTTTCAGAAGCTGACTACTCTGTCTGTGTCAGCTTTAGCCTTTTAGCTTCTTGCTTTTGGAGCTCCTCATCCAGCTTCTTTTTCTTTTCTTCTTCTTCTTTCTTTCCATCTTCTTCTGCCTTCCTAACTACCTCTTGCGCAGCTTTCCTTTTTTCTTCTTCTTCTGTGTGTAGCCACCCTGCAACTTCTTGTGCCAACCTCTGGGATTCCTCAGCCTTTGCTTGTTCATCTCCCTTCCCGCCTTTGGTGGTGATCTTCTTCTTGAACCTTCTTCTCAAGGCTGTCATGTTTACTGCATTTCGGAAGATGGATTCTTCCCAATCCCAATTGTGGGCATACTCAAAATGCACGTTGTTTTCTTTGCAATGTTCAGCTACTTTACCATGAGTATCATTTCTACGGAAGGGCATCTCTCCAAAATGGAACTTTTCCAGCTCTTCTACAAATTCATCAGCCTTTTTCACTCTGGTAAACTTGTAGCTTCCTAACCTGAAGGGCAAAGGAGGATAGGTGGTTTTCTTGTGCTCAAACAGAAATCTCCCTATGCCATCCAAGAAGACCTTCCTGACTGCTTCCTTGTGTATGATGTAGTCAGCGGCGTATTTGGGAAACAGGGAGGGTGCTCTTGAACCTCCAAACATCCTGAAGTATAGGCCATCCTCAGTCAAATAGTAATCTGCATATTCTTCTATTACTTGTAGTGCTTCCTCTGACATACAATCACACTCCTTCAGGAAAATGAGTGTGTATAAGGGCATGATGAAGTGTTCATATATTTCTCAGTAATGGCTGTGATATTTATGTACCCATAGTGGTTTATAAGCAGAATAGACAGGCATTCTTTCCCTATCCCAGATGCACCTGAGGTCGGGGAAAGGCTGATTCCATAATATACAGTCTACAAGTATGGAACTCATATAGAATTCAAACCTCTTTTGGGCCACTCCTCCCAAAGCTGAGGCCAAGCAAGCTGAAAGACTATTTGATACAAGGCTGGCCGAGTTGAAAACTGTCCCCTTGGTTGCAACACAAAAAATGTTTGGGATCCATTCTAACTTGAAGAACCTACAATGTGCTCTTCCAAAAATCTTGTTCAACATTAAAGCTATGAACCTATAGGGGGCCCTTAAGCTTGTCGTATTGTAATCACCCGTCGGTCTATATCTGTAATGTTTTCCCTGCAACAACATCTTTTTAAGAGTCTCTACCAGGTCCATTCTAATGTTGTTCAGCCAATCATCAGATAAAAATACTTGGGCTTCTGGCAGGTGGTAAGCCAATGCTACATATCCAAGGCTATATGCAGCATATCCCTGTCTTTCAACATTTTATAGAATCATTGTTGTGACATCTTACCGGTGTAGAATCCAACCGATTACTTCAGAGCACGGGAACAACTCTAGTCTGGTGGCGATCTTCATCAGTGAAGATATTTCTATGTTGGCATATATGGATTCTTCTTCTAAGCCCATGTTAGGAACCTCTCTACATGTGATTAGTCTATATATTTCCCCCCACTGGTATTCAGGTTCAACACCAGAAATACACTTAGTATCCTCATATATATATTACGTTTTGGTGACAGTTTCTACTTCGGGCTCTTCCTCGACCACCGGGGCCTTCTTATTTTGCCTCTTTGACATTGTGGATTCGAAATCTTCCTACCACACACAACATTGTAAACATTAAGCCATTTTGGCTGAGTGACAAACTTATATACATCAGTGTGCAGTGTGTCATTTCTTCTATGTTTAACATGATATCAATCAGTCAATGAAACAGATATATGTATGTATATAAGCAGAAATGGCCTAACTAACAGAACCATTAAAACACAATGTGCAGTGTTCAGTGACTTAGTCTATGTCCAGCATGATGGAAAACAATTATATGCAGTAAAAACATGCAAGCTACCACTACTGTTCAATACCAAACAATTCTAACAATATAATCCAGGAGGAATGAAATCTATATAAAAATGAAGAAGACTCATGCTGTCCATGGGAAAAACATTTACATTAACACGACTAAAACCTCTACTCTCTGTGGGTGCCATTATCATTTCGCTGCGCGGGACATATGGGGTAAAACTACGCAAGCCTTTAATGGTGTTACAACCAAACCATTCCCACACACTTATGGTCAACAAACTAAACACAGCGACATATCCACTTCCCCCGGATTGGCCTCAAAAATGACTACGCACGGAACGGCATGACAAAATGCCATTGGTTTCTAAAGGGTAAGGGCCACGAGAAAGGAGGGTGATAAATCCACAAACCACAGGTAGGCCAATACAACCCTCAGCCATCAAACATCGCTACACAGGGCAGCTTGGTGCAAACAGCGTAACGGTCATCTGCACCAAACCCCCATTTGCTAAGCGCAGGGTCACAGACAAAGGCTACAGACAAATAGTACTCAACGAGTCAAACGCCCCCTCCCCAGATAGTTAAGATGCAAAATCCCCAACTATATAGGTATAAAGATAATGGCTGTAGAACAGTCCTAACTGCGGGGAAAACCACAACCAAATGCTTAAACGGAACGGGGAAAGGCACACATGAGCCTACCTGGCACTACGCAACCGGCGTGTAGAAGCCTGCTGAGCTTTACAGTTGAGACACCTGGAATGCGTGTACCAAAAATGGGGGACCGGGCGAACACGAGCGAGCGACAGCAACGATTTTGACAGATGGAACGGTAATAGTTGAAAAACGTGTAGAATAATCAGATAATCCAACAATCCCAACCCCATCTATATATAGTCAACATAGCGGTGGGGGGAAAAGTTAAAGATCGTATGTTAGAGATCTTTGGATCAGAAGTCGAAAGTAAACTTCTTTCCGTAATGGAGGATGGAGAAAGCGCTAAACCATCCACGGAGATATACACGGCGGAACCTCGGAAAACCAATCATCGAGTCAAAAATGAAACAAGAGCCGCAACAGCGGAGCCACAAAGGGTAAATTGATCCGCAATGGGAGAAAAAATGACTACGCATCGGCAAGGTTAGTGCTTCTTTCATCCGCAACGGCGGAACCGTAAAGCATACCACCGTCCGCAATGTCGGGGCTTGAACCGGAAACGACAATGCTAACTGCTCGGAAAGGTTAGTCCTTCGGCAGATGCAACGGCGGAGGAAAAAAGGGTGCGGTCCTCCACAATGGTGGATCCTAAACGACTTATACGATTGGGAAAATAAATCCTTCCGCAGCCGCAACGGCGGAAGGCCATGACTTATGGGATCGGCGAGACTAATAAAGCGGGGGTCTGAAATGTTAAAACAATGATCGGAGGAGGAATCCATTTTCCTTCCACAACGGTGGAGAAAGAAATGATAAAAAGTTCCGATGTAAAACTCAAAAACAGCCGATGTGAAAACAAACAAATCGGAAAGGAAGTCGGAGCCAATACTTCTTGTCCATCCGCAACGGCGGGAGGAAAAGCAAATACCTTCCGATTCAGCCATGATGAAAATGTAATTAAAAGGCAAATGATGAAGTTTGATCAATCATTGAATTTTTCCAAGCGTTAGAAAAAATATGAAATAGGTGGTAGATCAACCCAAACATTAGAAAACAATCTGAGAAATCATTATTAGACCAACCCCAAGAAGAAAATCGAACTAATCCAAGCAAAGGAGGGTCCTAATTTTTTTTGGAATTTTGGGAAATTGTTGCAGCTACAACAATTGGCAACTACCTGGTGAACCCCAAATTTATGAATTAACCCCTTCCCAGTGCAAGACCGTCTGAATAAAAGTTGAAATATTCTAGATGTTTGTATCCCTAGGCTGGCCAACTTAAGCATTTAAACCATTGAGAAGTAGTCCATTCTTTGGGAAATGGTAACATCAGAAATATTGCAAGTCTGAATGACTCTTTTGAGGCATAATAAATGAGGTTTATTTTACCCATCCTTAGGTAGTTTCATGCTTAGACACCACAGGATTGTAACAAATAGTAAACAGCATTATCCTTTTGTTCCTCATTCCCAATCCAATTGCACTTTTGTGCCATTAGAACTTTAGTTCTTGTGAGTCCTCCATTTGCCTTTCTTTCTGAATTTTATTCAGGCTCCTCTATCCCATAGTTCCCTTTTGTGTGAGAGAAGAATTGGTGTTTCATCTCACGAAAGGAGAGGAACTTTCAGCAATTTGAAACTCATGCTTTTGATACTTTGCTTTGATATGTCTTGTTTCTTTAAGGAGTTTTGACTCTTGATAGCTTTTAGCTTTTCTGAAATTATGGCATGGGATGATTTATATATGATATACTATTTACCTTGCTTCCTTTCCGTGGGTCTTTCGCTGTCACCTCCTTGGATATTTAAGAATTGAAATGGATAGAGCCTCGAAATAGTATTCCAGACCTCTTTACTTATAAGTTATTTATAGGGGTTAAGTAAGACTTCAATGAATGCATGGCCAGTTATGGACACTACTACTAGAAGACACTCTATGTTTTAGAGCGCAGTCTTTTGCTCAAGATTTCAGTTAATAAAGAACCTTGATGCTTCCATTGTAACCAAAAGTTTTCCTCTTTATTCAAAAATAGAGCAGTAAAGAAAACAACATCAAATCAAATAATCAAAAGAAAACAACATCAAAGCATCAAAGAAAAACAACATCAATTTATTTATGTACAAAGCAACAAGAAAAGAAATAGGTTCCTGCCCTTAAGAATCTTCAATCAAACGAGTTAAGGGGTGGGTTGGATTATAGACATGAGATATCTAACCATGGTCTAGCTGTGCTATTTTTGCAATTGAACACATGTCTACTATCCTACATTCATCCCTTTCAGCCTGAGGAAGTTGAAGGAGCTCAGGCTGAGTGTCAATCATCGAGCTGGCCTCTCTTGAGGTGTAATGTCTTAGCTTAGGCTCAGTTAGATAATTTCCCAGGACAGAATCAGTAGATTCACTATCCTCTTCCAACCCAGTGACATTGTGCTTCATGTAGGGCTCTCTTAAAATATTAATCAGGTTTGGGCTACCCTTCTGAGGCAACCACAAGTGTGACCAGTCTGAAGCAAAATACCCATCTAGTCGGGCTAACCAATCTAGATTCAAGATCAATCCATAGCCATCAGGTATGTCTGCTACTATAATATCAAGGTACTAACATATCTTTCTATTTGCAGACAATCGAATCAAAACATTATTCATCTCCCCCACCACTTTGACACTAGTCTTGTCTAGTTGAGTGACGTACCAATCAGTAGGTTCTAGCTGCCCCTCAAGTTTTTTGCAGAATGCAAGAGGCATAACATTCACCGATGATCCAGATTCCACCAGACAATTATGGACCTTATGGTTCAAAATTTCCAGATTCAAAAGGAAAGGTGGGGTGCTAGTTTTCCTTTCCCCGGTTGATTTGTCCTTTTCCTCCGTAGGTTGGTTTTTGGTGGGTATTTCCTCTTTAACTTATGTATCTTTTCCAGCATTCTCTTCCTCGACATCTTCCACAGGTTTGAAAGGCTCAATGATTGGTTCTGTTTCCTGGTTGAAAGTAGTGACTTTATGTGGTTTATCTTCATTACTGACATCTGCCTGTCTCTTGACATTATTTTGCAATCTTTTGATCTTCGAAATTGTTAAATCCATGTCCTTTGTTGTTGTAGGTGTGCATTCAGTTTCGAGAGCACTCTCTTCAGTGTCAAATAGCAAGATACCATCCCATGAAAACATAGTGTCATTATCTTGTTTCTCCCTAGTCTGGTTTTTCTTTTCCTCTTTACCACTTTCCTTGGTCAATTTAGAATCTAGCAGTTGATTCATAACCAATGTCATTGAATTCAACCATTGAGGGCACTTGTTTTCCGAATGAGGTTGTTGGTGAAAAGTGCAGAAATTGTCTCCTCCCACTTCTGTTATATTCATTGAGGCTAAATTTGGGGGAGGGATTTTCCATTGGTTGCTATCCTCTTTTTTTGGATAGTATGGTTTGTAAGTTTTCCACATTTCCCTTTCTTTTTCCAGATCTATGATTCAGTTGGATAGTTTCTGCATCATTTTCAGCATTCCCTCAAAATCATGTGATTGCTCCTCTTTAGGTTTAGACAGCAATAAAGCTCTTCCTTTTGTAGTTTTCTCTCTAGGTAAATCAGGATAATATTCTACACTTTCCCTTTCAGCCTCTTCATAAGTCTCTACCAATGTAGGTTTGGCTTTCATCTTGGCAAACATGGCCAACTCAAGTCCTAGGGCTGAGGTATAATATTCAATTAAGACTTTGTCTGAGGGTCTGTCAGCTTCAGAAAAGCTCTTTAGGTATATTGAAAATATTTGAGTGAAACTATGTACCTTCTCATTCTTCTCTTTTCTTAACAAACCAAGACCTTTCATTAGTGCTGCATGAGTTCTCTGGGCTGCATATATATTTTTGAATATTCTTTCAAAAGTATTCCAGTCTGGGATCGAGTTTGCGGGCAGGGCAAAGTACCATGAAGCGACTGCCCCTTTCAAGGCATGAGGGAATAATCTACAGACAACATCTCCGTACTCCCCAGCCCTTAACCCTTCTACCTCCAAATAGAAACTTTGTAAGTGGTCATCTACAACAATCCTTTCCTCAGGGTCAAACTTAGGCAGCAGTTTATCAAAAGCTTGAGGTAGGTTATGCAATGGAGGTGTGAGGTTCAGAGGGGATCTAGCTCTCCAAGCAGGTAATGGGTTGGGCTGATTCACAATTACACCAGCCATGAGCATAGGTAAAGGGACAAAGTCTGATTAAAGAGCAACACATGGTGAGAACAGGCTTTCTTACTTCAAAGGTATAACCAAAACCTGTAAGTACTTGGGTGAGGTTACAAGCTTCAAAACATCTGCTGGTGGGGTAATCTTGGGAAAAATAAGCTTCCACGGCCATCCATGCACTGGCGGCCCTCCTTCTAGCACCAGAACTGTTGAGGCCTGGAAATTTGCAGGCAAAAACAAAAATGGATTCTCCCCAGTCAACATTCCCAACTAGCTCGTGACTGTTTGGTATGGGTAATCCGTCCGGTTTGCGGTCCGGCTACCGTAGGTCAAAGTAACAAAAACAAAGGTTTTACCGGTTGCAGCCCGGTCCACCGTGTATATTTTTGTATTTTTGACTTAAGTATGATATGCATATGCCTAATTAACCATGCAGGGCGATAAGGATGCAAGGAGTATTCACAATGTGATGTGCAGGTTCTTACCTCTCGTCTTAGGCTCACAAGCATCTAAATCACATGTGCAGCAGTGAAACAAACTAACTATCGATCTATCTATCCCTGGGGAGCCAGATTGTAACTTATTTATGAGTAATGTGTATTGTACATGCAACATAAAGAGAAACTACAGTTAGCTGATATTTCTTTCCACAATGCATGGACGATCAAAGATATTTCAACAATCAGATAGCCAATTGTTTTATCAACAGCATACATTACTCATGGTGGTAATTCCACAAAAATAAACCAAAAATCATTAAAACAAGAACATAGGTTCTAGGAGTTAGAACGATCTCACAGTTAATGGACAAAAAGCTGGAAAAACAAAATAGTTCATCTTTCAGCCATCCACAGCATAACATTTGAAAGTGCCACCAATCTTTCTCGAATAGGAAAACAATGCTTCTTTATTGCAAAGAGAAATAGTTCTTCTTACAATATCGTTTCCATGTCTAACTGGGAAAAAGCCTCCCTTTCTTCCTTCTAAGCTTTCTACATTTATACAAAAGGGTGAGACGGTTGGGCTGCCCAAAGTGACCTTTGAGCTTCCCAACTCTTCGTTTCCCAACGCTTGACTTTTCTCAAATGTTTTTTTTACAAAATGTTACACATTACAAAAAGTGACCAATCCTTTAGGAGGAGGGTCCCACTTGGGCATCTAGAAATTTCTTCCATGCCGAAGCTTCAGACGCAATGCCCTCAAATGCACAAGGCTCTAAAAACTAAATATTGATCTCAAACTTAGCAGCCTGGTTCTTTATAGCCTCAATCCTAGCTGCACTCAATCGAAGCTGATCCTCCAGAAGCTACACACTGATAGCCGAATGATCTACTTCGCTCCTTAAGATATGATCATCCAGGGCTTTAATATGCTGTACTTTAGCTTCCTCCTCCTGGTATTTCTTCTGCAACAGCTCCACAAAGGCGTTGTGATCTGAGAAATCCTCAAGCCTCTGCTCGGCCTCTATCTGGAACCGGTTGTAGGTAATGAGAAGCCTTCTGAAAAACTCAATGCATGCTCCTTTTGTCTTCTTAACTGCTTTTTTGAAATCCTCCGCGGTATTTATAGCAAATTCCAGCAAGTCATAATCCCACTTGAGGGATTGTTGATCCTTTGCTGGAAGCTCGGCTAGAGTGTCTTCATTGTTTTCCTGCCTTGCCATTCTCGTAGTCAGGACTTCAAGGACGTCCTGAGATCGATCAACGAAATAAGAGGAGGTCTCCAGGATTTCCTCCAATCGACTATCTACTTGCAGCACCTTGCACCTTTCTACTTCTATAGCAGTCTGTAGCTGTAGCATCTTAGCCTTTCAGGCCAAGATATTCTCTTTGAACGGTTGGAGGTTAACCTGCTACTCCCTTGCTTCCTGCAGAGTAGTTGTTAGAGAATAAATATGCTCTTAATGTTTCTTTTTCTGTTCTTGGGAGTGCATCTCACTGGCCTGCAAGATAATCTTTTGCTGCTCTTATAGCTCTTCTAGCTTTCCCAACAACCATTCCTTCTCCATCTTTAGCTCTTGATATTCTGGCAGCAGGTACTTGTGAGTCCTGAACCTCGAGGTTCTCCACATCCTGGGTCTGCCCTGCAGCTGTTTCAGAATCTGATTGCTCTGTCTGTGTCAGCTTTAGCCTTTCAGCTTCTTGCTTTTGGAGCTCCTCATCCAGCTTCTTTTTCTTTTCTTCTTCTTCTTTCTTTGCATCTTCTTCTACCTTCCTAGCTGCCTCTTGCGCAGCTTTCCTTTTTTCTTCTTCTTCTATGTGTATCCACCCTGCAGCTTCTTGTGCCAACCTCTAGGCTTCCTCATTTATTCTATTTGCTTCTTCCTCAGCCTTCGCTTGTTCATTTCCTTTCCCACCTTTGGTGGTGATATTCTTCTCAAGGCTGTCATGTTTAATGAATTCCTGAAGATGGATTCTTCCCGATCCCAATGGTGGGCATACTCAAAATGCACGTTGTTTGCTTTGCAATGTTCAGCTACTTTACCATGAGTATCATTTCTACGGAAGGGCATCTATCCAAAATGGAACTTTTCTAGCTCTTCTACAAATTCATCAGCCTTTTTCACTCTGGTAAACTTGTAGCTTCCTAACCTGAAGGGCAAAGGAGGATAGGCGGTCTTCTTGTGCTCAAAGAGAAAGCTCCCTATGCCATCCAAGAAGACCTACCTGACTGCTTCCTTGTGTATGATGTAGTCAGTGGCGTATTTGGGCAGTAGGGAGGGTGCTCTTGAACCTCCAAACATCCTGAAGTATAGGCCATCCTCAGTCAAATAGTAATCTGCATATTCTTCGATTACTTGCAGCGCTTCGTCTGAAATACAATCACACTCCTTCAGGAAAATGAGTTTGTATAAGGGCATGAGGAAGTGTTCACAGATTTCTTGGTAATGGCTATGATATTTATGTTCCCATAGTGGTTTATAAGCAGAATAGATAGGCATTCTTTCCCTATCCCAGAAGCACCTGAGGCCGGGGAAAGGCTGATTGCATAATATATAGTCTACAAGTATGGAACTCCTATAGAATTCAGACCTCTTTTGGGCCAGTCCTCCCAAAGCTGAGGCCAAGCAAGCTGAAAGACTATTTGATACAAGGATAGCCCAGTTAAAAAC
The DNA here is from genome assembly GCA_001517045.1 of Pseudotsuga menziesii. Classification (NCBI taxonomy): domain Eukaryota; kingdom Viridiplantae; phylum Streptophyta; class Pinopsida; order Pinales; family Pinaceae; genus Pseudotsuga; species Pseudotsuga menziesii. The sequence continues at coordinate 213,574 of LPNX010152058.1, read as the reverse complement.
TGTCCCCTAGGTTGCAACACAAAAAATGATTAGGATCCATTCTAACTTGAAGAACCTACCATGTGCTCTTCCAAAAATCCTATTTAGCATTAAAGCTATGAACCTATACGGGGCCCTTAAGCTTACCGTATTGTAATCACCTATCGGTCTATATCTGTAATGTTTTCCCTACAACAACTTCCTTTTAAGAGTCTCTACCAGGTCCATTCTAATGTTGTTCAGCCAATCATCAGATAAAAATACTTGGGCTTCTAGTAGGTGGTAAGCCAATGCTACATATCCAGGGCTATATGCAGCATAGCCCTGTCTTTCAACATTTTCCAGAATCATTGTTGTGACATCTACCCGGGGCAGAATCCAACCGATTACTTCAGAGCACGGGAACAACTCCGGTCTTGTGGCTATCTTCATCAGTGAAGATATTTATATGTTGGCATATATGGATTCTTATTCTAAGCCCATGTCAGGAACCCCTCTGCGTGTGATTAGTCTATATATTTCCCCCCACTGGTATTCAGGTTCAACACTAGAAATACACTTAGTGTCCTCATATATATATTCCATTTTGGTGACAGTTTCTACTTCGGGCTCTTCCTCGACCACCGGGACCTTCTTCTTTTGCCTCTTTGACATTATGGATTCAAAATCTTCCTACCACACACAACATTTTAAACATTAAGCCATTTTGGCTGAGTGACAAACTTATATACATCAGTGTGCAGTGTGTCATTTCTTCTATGTTTAACATGATATCAATCAGTCAATGAAGCAAATATATGCATGTATATAAGCAGAAATGGCCTAACTAACAGAACCATTGAAACACAATGTGCAGTGTTCAGTGACTTAGTCTATGTCCAGCATGATGGAAAACAGTTATATGCAGTAAAAACATGCAAGCTACCACTGCTTTTCAATACCAAACAATTCTAACAATATAATCCAGCAGGAATTAAATCTATATAAAAATGAAGAAGACTCGTGCTATCCGCAGGAAAAACATTTACATTAACATGACTAAAACATCCGCTCTCTGCAGGTGCCATTATCATTTTGCTGCGTGGGACAGACAAGGGAAAACTACGCAAGAATTTAACAGTGTTCCAACCAAACCATTCCCACGTAGTTATGGTCAACAAACTAAACACAGCAGCATATCCACTTCCCCCGGCTTGGCCTCAAAAACAACTACGTGCGGAATGGCGCGAAAAAATGCCATTGGTTTCTAAAGGGTAAGGGCCACGAGAAAGGAGGGTGATAAATCCACAAACCACAGGAAGGACAAGACAACCCTCCCCCATCAAACATCACTACACAGGGTAGCTTGGTGCAGATGGCGTAACAGCCGTCTGCACCAAACCCCCATTCGCTAAGCGCAGGGTCACAGACAAAGGCCACGGACAAATACTACTCAACGAGTCAAAATGCCCCCTCCCCATATAGTTAATATACAAAATCCCCAACTATATAGGCATAAATATAATAGCTGTAGAACAGGACTAACCGCGGGGAAAAACACAACCAAACGCTTAAACAGAACGGGGAAAGGCACACATGAGCCTACCTGGCACTTTGCAACCGGCGTGTAGAGGCCTGCCTAGCTTTACGGTTGAGACACCTGGAACGCAAGCGAGCGACAGTAACGATTTTGACAGCTGGAACGGTAACAGTCGAAAAACGCGTAGAATAATCAGATAATCCAACAATCCCAAACCCATCTATATATAGTCAACATAACGATGGGGGGAAAAGTTAAAGATCGGATGTTGGAGATCTTTGGATTGGAAGTCGAAAGCAAACTTCTTTCCGCAACAACGGATCGCGAAATCGCTAAACCATCTGCGGAGATATACACGGCAGAACCTCAGAAAACCAATCGTCGGGTCAAAAATGAAACGAGAGCCACAACGACGGAGCCGCAAAGGGTAAATCGATCCACAATGGGAGAAAAAATGACTACGCATCAACAATTTTAGTGCTTCTTTCATCCGCAACGGTGGAACCGTAAATCATACCACCGTTCGCAACGTCAGGGCTTGAACCGGAAATGACAACGCTAACTACTCAGAAAGGTTAGTCCTTCGGCAGATGCAACGGCGGAGGAAAAAAGGGTGCAGTCCTCTACAACGGCGGATCCTAAATGACTTATACGACCGAGAAAATAAAGCCTTCCGTAGCCGCAACGGCAGAAGTCCATGACTTACGGGATCGGCGAGACTAATAAAGTGGGGGTTCGAAATGTTAAAACAATGATCAGAGGAGGAATCCGTTTTCCTTCCGCAATGGCGGAGAAAGAAATGATAAAAAGTTCCGATGTAAAACTCAAAAACAGCCGATGTGAAAACAAACAAATCGGAAAGGAAGTCGGAGCCAATATTTCTTGTCCATCCGCAATGGTGGGAGGAAAAGAAAATACCTTCCGATTCAGCCATGATGAAAACGTAATTAAAATAAAAATGATGAAGTTTGATCAACCATTGAATTTTTCCAAGCGTTAGAAAAAATCTAAAATAGGTGGTAGATCAACCCAAACATTAGAAAACAATCTGAGAAATCATTATTAGACCAACCCCAAGAAGAAAATCGAACTAATCCAAGCAAAGGAGGGTCCTAAATTTTTTTGGAATTTTGGGAAATTGTTGCAGCTGCAACAGTATGAAGAGCCTATTGCTGAGGGTTTGAAGTTTCTAAGTATGGGTTTGAAGCTGTCGCGAGATATAAGTATGGCTTAGTGGCCAAGTACAAGTGGGATGGTTTAGCCATTGTAATATTTTGAAAATTCATCGATGTACTAGATGATTTTCATGTAAAGTTATATGGAGATAGTTTTTGAGAAAATTCATATTTATTGTAATACTTGACATTTCATATAATATAATTTGTGCAGTTTAAAACTTGTATGGTTGTATTTTATATTATTTATAAGTGTTGTAATTAACAAATTAATGTGACATTGCATAATTCATGTGTATTACATGATGATAAATAATGTATGATTCTTTTTTTAATTTAAACATAATATTATATTAAAAATTTATATTGATTAATAATTTACACCATTAAAACTATTAAAATATAATAACCACACCTAAAACAATTAAAAATGATTAGATTAGTGACCAATAAATGAGATTAATGACCAAAATTCGCATATAAAATGACCAAAAAATGAGAGATACACGACCAAACAATGACATATAAATGACAAAAAAATGACCAAAATTTGCATATCAATGACCAAAAAACAATTTTGGTGGCTAATTTAAGGTCTTTTATTACACGACCAAATTTGGTCATATTCTAGTTTGTCATGTGGTCATTAATTTGGTCATAAATGTGGCATATATTTTGTCATTGATTCAAATATATGACCAAATTGATGACCAAATATATGACCAAATTAATGACCAACTGACAAGCTATAAATGACCAAAATAAAAATGACCACTTTTGGTCGCGTAATAAAAGATCGTAAATTAGCCATCAACGATCGCCAAACCAAAAGTGGTCATTGATATGCGGATTTTGGTCATTTTTTTTTGTCACTAATCTCTCATTTTCCACTAGTGGCTTCTTTATGCAAGAGCTCTTAGGATGAAAGCCCTTCCCACAATATGCACACTTTCTACCTTCACCTTTACCTTTTTTCTTCTAAAATTTCTTCTTCTTAGTGTTTGAGGACTCCTCTTGAGACCTAGAATTTTCTCCTTTATGATCTGGAGGCTTCTTAGCCTTCTTCTTATCCTTGGAATCTCCAGTAAGAAAATATTGATATTTGGAAGGTTTGATGGTGCCCATCAAGACCAATTTGTCTTGCTCATGAGCTAAGGATTCCATGAACTCTGTCAGTGAAGGATCTTCCAATTTCGATTTTTCAACTTGGAGGCATGGAAGGTCAAAAAAAATACATATTAATCGAGAACAAGCTTCCAAATGATGGCCAATATTAGTTGTTCATCGTCCTTATCAATACCAAGAGGTTTTAGCTAAAAAAACAATGATTTGGATTTTTAGAAGTAGAATTGCAAGGTTTTGAAGTTGCTTGGACCCAATGCTATCAGCTCATTCTCTAGTTGATAACCTCTCATCTTATATTTCTTCCCAAACAAAGCTTGAATTTTATCCCAAACTTCATTTGGTGATGTAAGACCATCAAGATGAGATAGAAGGTCTCTGGAAATGTTAAGACATAAGAGACCATATGCCTCATCTCTCCTATTATTCCATTTTATATTTTATGTTGCTACATTAGGATCATCTTTTGTTGCCATGGTCACTCTAAAGAGGCCTTTACTCCTCATCAATATCTCCATTTGTTCCTTCCATTTGAAGTAGTTAAATGGAGTCAAGATGATTAGCTGAGATTGATCCATACTTTAGAAGCACCCTTTGACTAGACAGTCTGCGCTCCCAGCGAGTGATGTCGACCCTACAAAAGCAAATTAAATAGGAGAACAATATAGATACTATGGCTCTGATACCATGTGTAAGTTAAGCCCAATCTTAGAACAAATGAACTCACAAAATTGCTTGAAAAAATGCAACACTCAAGAAGGAGACTAAAAATGTGATAATCCATAAATTGTTGATGATATTAATCTACATCAGCCATCATTAAATAGATGTAGGATACTCATACAATAGATACTCCAAGGATTAGAAATATTTAGTGAGTTATTCGAGTTGGTACAAAAGCAGATTTAGTAAGTCAAATCCCCCATAGGTGGATAAAGCACTTTCCAAATCAATGGAGAGGCTCACAAATTTGATGAATGAGTGTGTACAGCTCATAAGTGATGGAAAGTTGAGTTTTTTATTCTTCTATATGAGGAAAATAAGGGAGGTGAGTTGATGTACAAAACAAACCAGACTACTTTAAAACTAACTTTAGCTTTTCCTTAAAACTACATAAAAGATGGATAGATTAGAAAAAGAAGTAATGTGAATTTTTCTTTCTGGGAATTCTATGAGTTGTCAAAATACTATCCATAATCTTCCCAACTTGCTCCATGAATAATTTTTAGCAAGTTTTACGTCAAAAATGGGTTTGGGTTCAAACTAGATAGTGTAGTAGCTAGGAATTAATCAAATGAGATTAATTATTTTATCCTAAGTCTTGGGATCATGGTTTTGATTATTCCAATAGAGGGGGGTGTTAGTGGCAGGGGGAGATAAAGATATGTGTGCATGTGTGTGTGAGAGAGAAAGAGAGAGGGGGGGCTTGGGAATAGATAGGGGGTATGGGTTAGGTATAGTTGGATGAGTTGGGGAATGAGAGAGAGAGTGGAGGAAGGGGGGTGTTAGTGATAGGAGAGACCAAGGAATGTGTGTGTGTGTGTGATAGAGAGAGAGAGAGGGCTTGGGAATAGATGGGAGGGTGTGGTTTAGATGTATTTGGATGATTTGGGGACTGAGAGAGAGTGGAGAAGCAGGGCTATTACTAGTAGGGGGAGACAAAGGG
>LPNX010152058.1:171932-203742 GCA_001517045.1 Pseudotsuga menziesii | reverse complement strand
TATATATATATATATATATATATATATATATATATATATATGATGTAAATATTATAGTTAATCATGGTGAGGAGCTAAGGAAAAATCCCAACCATTGATTTAGGGTTTTATGTTTTGACGATTAAAATCGATGATGATGGTATTTTTTCCAAGATGGCACATTATAATTTTGGACTTCATATAAATATGCAATTTAATTAAAAATCCACAACCATCTATGTCAATGCAACAAATACTGAGATGGGGGCATGATTTTCTAAGGATAATGGGGGGGAATGTTTAACCTTAAGCCATTGGGGAAAATCCACGTGTCAAAAGAAAACACCCCAAAAAGTATGCCCATTCCCTCATGCATTCATGTTTTCATCTTCTCTCACATTTCAGGGAGCGGGGGACGTTTTTTATCATCCATCCTTCATTCACGTGGACAAGGAATGCACCTCAACCTTCTAGGGATTTTATCCTTCACGTTTTCAGCCTTTCCTCATTGTGCATGCCTAATCCATCATCTATCTCTCAGCGGAAACCTTGTGGTCCATTGTGATCATTCTCTATTTCATATTTTTCATGCACGTTGTGCATTCATCATGCTTGCAGAACTGTGTTTTCTTCTGGTTTTTTTGCCTGTTATTACCATCCTCAGTCATGCAAAGGTTCAGGGTCTCCTTTGTTTGCTGAAAGAACGAGTAGTGGAGATCGCTCAATTCTATGAGAAACAGTGGTCATCTGTGGTTTCCTCATTGTTGTTGTCCAATTGTCTCCTCCATCACAGAGTGAGTGGAAGCCTATTTTGCTTTTTTGACATTGTGGTTTGTTGTGTCTACATATTTTTCCTTGTTCTGAACTGGTTTGGAGTGGAATTGGGTATGAACTAGCTTGATAAACCTAGTGTAGGAAGGAACCTCACAAATAGATCTAGAGGGGCTAGTTTTCTTCTTTGCACACCCTGAAAAACATTGGAATGGAATGCATAGCCCGAGGTATTGTGTAGAAGAAAAGGAGATTATTCTTTGTGTTGGGTGTGTAGATTTTTTAGGAGACAAGCCTGATCTAGTGCATGTTTCCATAGCTTGGTGGTTGAGCTCAATAGCTTAGTAGTTCAATATTTCCGGCTCCTTTGCAACCCAATAAACCCATATGTTAGTTGTCTTGGCTGATCCTTAATGTGAATGTTGGATTGAATGGTTGTAGTATGATAAACCCAGTAGTGAGATGGATTGGATGTGTGGCATGATAAACCCATCTATTAGTTGGCTTGGCTGAGTAGGGTGATAAATCCAACTGTTACCTGGCTTGGCAGATTAGCCTGATGAACCCAACAATATATTGGCTTGTTTGTATACAGTCTTATAAACCCAACTGTGTTGGCTTCACTGATATTTGTTGTATCCTTGGCTATGTGTGATACTACTAGTGTTCCTTATTCCTTGTGGGAATCATGCCCATCTCAGGGGTGGTAGTGCTGCTAAGAGATTGATGAGCACACTAGCCTATGGTTGGGTGGAACGTTGTAGCAACGTAGCTGGTTGCATGACAAACTTCTTTCAAGATAAGTAGTCTTGTCTATGTTAATCTCTGTAATTGTATTTGCTTAATGAAACATGATGAACATGCCTAATGTGTTGAATTGATGAATTACTTCTGTTGTATAATTGCATTTGTATGCAGTTGTGTATGTTTTCTTTCAATTCATTTTTAAATTACATTATGGGGCTTACATTGTTGGATTGGTGATGGCCTGAATGATCAAATATGTCCAAGAATTCTATTAACAGGTTGAATTTCCTTCCATAAATATTCCTTTCCGCAAATTGTGGGATGCAGGATGCAGAAACATCCTTCTGTATATTATATCCCCCGAATATTTCCTTCCGCAACTTGTAGGATGTGGGATGCAGCTTCACAATCTCCTTCTGCAACTCTCCTTTCTGCATGTGGGATGCGAGATGTAGGATGCGGCTTCACAATCTCTATTTCCACAACTAATTATATTCCAACGGTCTATTCCACATGCAGGATGCGAGATGCGGAATGTGGGATGCAGGATGTGCGATCACAATTTCCATATTTCCCTGATTCCGCAAACTCAATATTTCTGCACGCTTGATTCTTGCGGCTTGATTCTCAGTCATTCATCTGTCTCTGGATGCAGAACAAATTGTGACCATCAATTTTCGTCGTGATATTTCTCCGCCATTCAATCTCCTCTGAGATATTTCTTTGTAGATCATGACTTGATCACTGACGGGATCAATTCTCTGCTATGGGGAAGTTAGAAAATTTATACTCATAATTGAATAGAGTAAACACAAGATGAATTCATGCCTCTATATATTTTTGCAAAAATCGAGAATACATCAAAATACATACAGAATTCAATGAACTTCGAGATAGATGCTCCTACAATAATCAGAGCGAGCATTTATGGTCGCGTTCTCTCTCTAGTGGATGGGAGGGGACGTGACAGTGTGGTATCAGAGTTGCAGGTTGCATCATTGAGCCTTGATGGGCCAAGTTGAATAATTAACATAGATGTTGGTAAATGGTTTTTACATCTAATTTTATTATTCAGCTAACAATTTTGTTTATTAACACATTTTGCAGAATTATAGTCACCTTCAAAGGCCAGCATTCCAGATAGTGAAGCTTGGTAAAGTTGGTTTGGATGAGCCATGAGAACGAACATGTGTGATGATGGACATAACTCCAATGAATACGAGGAAGATGCTATGGGGGGGAATTTCCGAGTTGGAAATGTTGAGATAGAGTCTAATGGGAGGAGGTTTCAAGATACTCCCACAAATTTCATAGCCACCATGAGAATCCTAAGGGTGGAGATGCAAAGTCACAAGATAGATAATGAAATACTGGTTAAGACTCTAGAGGAACAGAATCAGCTGAATGCAGCCATGCTACAAATTTTGATAGACATTTAGAGGAGGATGAACTATGGGGACTGGACAGTGAGACCAAAAGGAGGTAAGAGCACCGCTAGAAGAAGAAAGAGATCTCCTAGTGGGTCATCTGAATCTAAAGGATCCACTGGTGGTTCAAGTTCTTCTTCTCACGAGAATAAGAGAAATAGGCGCTACCAAAACCATTCACATGATGAATTTAAGAAGGAAAGGCCTCCTACCTCAATGGTACGATAAAGAATGGTCAATAAGCTGAAGCTTGGCTTCTTGGGATGAGGAAATATTTCCAAGTCCAAGACTACTCGGGAAATATGAAGGCTAGGGTAGCCATCTTTAACTTGACTAGAAGAGCATCCATATGGTGGGAGAACTTCAGGAAAGTGAAAAATATTAATGAAAGGAAGGTTGTGTGGAAACAGTTCCAGAAGTATTTCAAGCAGAAGTACCTCTCTGACAGGTACTATGATGATAAGATCAAAGAATTCCATGAGATAATATTGGGGCAACAGACCATAGAAGGGTATGCAAAAGATTTCTTGGAGTTGTTGAGGTATGTTAGGTACATCAAAGATGAAAAAGTAAAAATCCAGCATTTCCTGAGTGGATTCCCTCAGACTTACAAAGATATAATTGATTTTTATGAACCTAGAACTCTAGAAGAAGTGATAAGCAAACCTAAGTCTTGTTATGAGAAAAGAAAAGGAAAATCTAATTATCATAAGACATGGAAGGACAAGAAGAATCAATAATAAGTTTGACCAAAGGAAGAAATGTTTCAAACCTTCTAACTTCAAGAATCAATGGAAGCATCCATCCCAAGTTGAGAAGTAGCCAACAAGAGTGGGGAGAAAAGCTAAGAGATCCAGAATAGAGCAGAGAACCACTCCAATGTTGGAAATGTGGAGGACCCCACATGCATAGGAATTTTCCACTTGAGAATGAGAATGTAAGGCCAACTTACAACTTTCAAGAGGCAGAAATAGTGGGTAAAGTAGCAAGGGTCGTCCCTAGGATCTATGCAGCATTGGAGGACTATGAAGAAGATCACCAATCAACTATGGTTGAAGTTGCAAGTAAGATTGTTGAGCAATCTATTTCTATTTTTACTGACCCTATTTCTACTCACAGTTACATTGATCCTAGAGTAGTGGAGATTTGTGCTTTTAAGAAAGTAAAGCATAGAAAATCATGGTTAGTTTAGCTAGCCACCGGAACTAAGAGAAAGGTTAGTGAAGTGGTAGAGAAATTCACGTTGGTGATGAATGGATTGGTCACTGTGTAGATATGAATGTTCTACCACTTGGTTCCTATGATGTTCTCATTGGAATTGATTGGTTAGAAGCTCACAGGGTAAATCTTGACTGTTACAATAAGAATTTTGAATGCATGGATGAAGAATGTTGGCTTAACACTGGGAAAACCTGGGTTTACTGTAATGTACCAACAAAATCCCTAGCTCACTGGCCCTTTCGACGACAGACCATAGAATGGCCTGAAGTCTCACCCGAAGTGATCTTAGATGGGGTGGATGAAGAATCAGGTTTCCTCAACCAGGTTTTGTAGCATCCTAGGTTCTTTTGACTCTAATTAACCAGCAGGGTTTCTCTCTACGGGCTGTCTCCCTCTTCCTAGATGACTCTTCTATGGGACTGGCTCTTATCGCATTGCATCTTCTAAGATGATGCACAACCCTTCTCCTTCTGCTCAACTCTTAACCTACGATATCTCACACCACAGCTCCTCCGACAGTGCGATACCGCCTTCCTACGTTGCGATATTACCTACAGCAAGACTCAATATGCTCATCAACTCTCAAAGTCTAGGGGCTTTCTCTCTTGGTATAGTAGCCCAGTTACCCTTCATAGGGATGTTAAACAACTTCTCTTAAGCTTATATAGTTTAACATGCTTAACATCAACTATGCTCAACTCGCTGAACCAAATATACAGAAGTCACTTAACTCTGTAACTGTTAGCTATCATGAATCAAGCACTGATAAACTCATATACAGAATATTCAATACATTCAACTCGCATTTAAACTTCTATGTACTGTAATGTACTGTAAACTAAAGGATAGCATACATATGTTCATTAACTGATAAGCAAAGTTCATGTAAGAGATAACAGATAACAAGAGTAGAGAACAATCACATGAAAAAATCACACAACACATGGATTTTACATGGTTCACTTCCACGGAGGAAGCTACGTCCACCAAAATTGTGTTTCTATTATATCTTGAGAGAGTAGCACACAGTTTCACTGCACCCTCTTATGCAGCTTGAGATCTTCTGGGAAACTCCACGCACATAGCTGGGAGCCCTTCTCTCTTAGATCTCTTCTCCTCCTATAATGCTTTCTTCTACAATATGTCCTTTCTCTCTCTCCCTCTCAATCCCTATGGATTGTTACATTCATGCTCAAGGAGTCATCCATCAGTTACAGTAAGATAACTACAGACTTAACAACAGAACCAGGGCTCGACACTTTCTCAATATCTTACAATACTAATCAATTAGCTGTCTAACTAACCAACTGTCTAACTAACTGTCTATTGTCTACTGGCTAGCTAACTGTCTAACCTTTTACAATAAAAAATACATGCTTAAATAGGTGGCCTAAAGGTCTCACCATGATACAACACTGTGGGCCTATCCCAACAGTAACCCAAAAACCCTAACTATGATAGTCGGCCTATCTATACTTTGAACTGCCGCTTACTGGTCACACTGCAACTTTCTGCAGTCTTCCGCTATTTCCAACGCTGATCTCTGGTATGGGCATCGCTTCATCGATTGCTCCCCTTCTATCCTTTTTATTTAATACCTTGGCCCATTGCTCCTTTTCCATTTATGAGGGTAGCTGATCCCTCCTGTCGTCGTCGCTTCCTTCAATGCAGTGGTTGAGCTCTCTTCTCAGCCGCTTCAGGTACTGTTTCCTTTGACTTCCTTGTTCTGCTATAGTAGCTTTTCCTGTAGCTATGGGGCCTTGCTTCAACAGTCCCCTAACACTTACTTGTGGCTCATCCCCGAGCCACTAATAGCTAGCTTCTCTTGCTATAGCTTCTCCTTGGCTTCCTGTGAAGTCCTTGCGAATCTCTCCCTGATTCCTGTGACATCTTTGTCCATAGCTTCGACACAGTCCTGTGCCGCTTCAAGCATATCTTGAATAATCAAGGGGTATTTTGTGCTATCAATTTCACTCTTGCTTGCAGTGAACTCTTTGACCTTCTGCTCAACCGCATCGACCAGCTCTACGATTTGTTCCTAATATGGTTGAAGCAGGTTATTGAATTGTATTTCTTTTTCTCGCAACCGCTGCGCTTCCTGTTGCAAACAGTTCATCTCTGTCATCTTCTTCATCCTTGCAAGAGCTCCTAAGCTCTTAACTTCTTCCTTTGTTGCTGCTATTGCATTCTCTATGTTCTAGATGCTCTGCTGCAATTCTAGTCTATCTGGGAGCTCGTCTAGCTCCAACCATGTCTTCGTCGCCTCAGCTAGTAATGACTCTGCATCATCTATGCGACACTTCATCTGTGTTGAAGTGAGTCTAAAGGCCTGTGCCGTTGCTTCCTTGGCTTCCTGAGGTGTTCCCAGTGGTCGAGCCTCAAGCTCAGCAATATATGCCTTGTGGTCTTCCTCCATCTTGGCCACTATCTCTTCCAGAGCCTTTGCTCTATCTGCAATTCTTCTAACTTTCTGCGTTAGAGGCAAGAAAAAATCTATGTTACACTGAGGTAAGTCCAATATGATGTTCTGCAGGACCTGACTTAGATCCTGTTCTCTTTCTTCATGTTTCCTTAACTCCTCCAGCTTTGTTTGAAAGCCTGTGGTGAGCTCTGCATTCTGTTGTCTTAGCTGAGTGTTCTGTTTATAAGTCGTAAGCTCTCTATCCCTGAGCTCTATGGCTATCTGCTGCTGGATCATCTGTAATTGATCAAAAGGGAATTGCGCTAGATTAACCTCGACAGGGTGTCTAACCTATATCTATACATCGATCATTAACGCAGGGAACCGGATGCTCCCTGGCGGTATTAGCACTGTATTGATGCGATATTTTGCAAAGAATTCCTCATGGGAAATGGATTGTGTTGAGCTTTCTCCTGCTATCGCCTTGACTGGTTGAGTCTGCATCATGGAAGTTTTCTTAGTTAGCGCTTTCAATTCCAGAAGTTGCTTATCAACCGTGCTCTGCAACTTGTCCTGCGATGTCTGCATCGCCTGAAATGAGTCATGCATCTCGTCCTTCAATCTTGCTGCGATTTGATCATAGTCATCCTCTTTTAGTGCAGTATCTATAGTTGTCTTTGAGGCTTTGACTTTTTTCCTCTTCTGTGCCTCTGGTGGCACTTCTGCTGCATCTTTCCTCTTGGAACCCACCTTATCCTTTCCTTTGTCTACTGGATCAATCAGTGCGGTTTCTGTTGGTACAGTTCCTGCTATGGCATCTTCTAATGCCTTATTTCAGTCTTCATCAAAGTCTTTGATGACATCTTCTACATCCTGTGCTGTCATCTTGAATGAACCTAGAGCCCAGTTATCCATTCTAAACCCTTTTGGTCTCAGACATATTGTATGCCTGTCTGCAATGAAATCAAGCCGATTGTGATGCATGTCAACAACCTCTGTGTTGATCCACGGTGTCTCCTGGATGACTCGCTGCAACAGCTTATAGTATTCATAGAATACTATCATATTGATCTTTTTTTTGGCTCGACTGTTGCTCTCCCATAAATTTGCATAGTGCGTTCCTCTGCACTCTCCGCCTCGTAGCTATAGAAATTGGGTATGGGGAGGCTCTCTCCACCCGACAAATGCACATAATATCAGCATCCATGAGAAGTGGAAGGGGTGGTTTGTCTCATCCTGTGATTCCAAACAATCTTGTAGAAAAATATTTAATAAAAACAAACACAAATTAAATTGTTCACCTTCTGCGACTTGTATGGCAAGGTGAATTACTGATCTTGTGACTTCTTTCAGGTGCACTTTGGTTAATTGTCTACCTGTAGGCAGACTGGCTGTAAATCTGAGTGTATCATCTGTTAAGGCTGTGAGGTCATAAGCCCGACCTACTCTCTGTATCTTATACTTGTTAACTAGGGTTGCTGGTAGCTTGGAATCCTTGCTTTTCCCTGATATATGTGTCTAGGGGTCCTTACTGGTCTTCGACAACCCAGTGATGTAGTGTATGAGATCGACATTCAGATCAATCCTGTTACCCAGCTAGAGGTAACCTCCATGTACACAGGAAAGTAGCACGCGCACCACGGCATTAACCTCTGCACCTCGTCCAAAATGTGGTATTCTCAACAAATTGAGCAAGCCTAACTGCTCAAGAATCTGGACATGTTCCATAGGAACAAACTCATCTGCATCGGTCCTCGGGTTCCTCTAAACCATAAGATACCAATCTGGCCGAAACTGAGGATATGTCTTACTGTCTCCAAGGTTATAGTCTTTAAATTTGAGAATAGGGACATATCCTAACAGTTCTCCATCTTTCTATACACGATGATCAATCGACGGTAGTGGAACAGGAAACTTAGCACCCTTGGGAATGGTTACCTCTGGTGCACCCTCAACTTGTGGCACGATATATATTGTTGCCATATGAAATTCTTCTTCCTGCTCTAGGATAAACTCCTCTACTATCTGAGCTTCATTCCTCATCCTTGGCGTCTGTCTGACCTGTGGTGCACCTAATTTCACAACCCTGGGCGGTGGCATCATAGAAGACTTGAGGCCACCACACTGGAATCATCCCACAACGTATTCTAAAGGTTCCTTCTTGGACATAAACCACCTGGTGCAATACTCTATATTGGCAATGGCTGCGGAAATGGGGAAACTAGAACTCTGTAACTGGAGTATCTCTGCACAGGGAAACTCTTAAAATTGCTCTATAACTCTCAGAAATCGCAAAACTAACCCTTCTGTTTCAATGATCCATGCATTTATAATGAAGGTGATAATCTCTGAAGCAACGGTCGCTTAGGCTGGACCCATTGATGACATTTATTGCATGGATAAGACAACAGTCATCGTCCCGATCCTCATTAAGTGCTGAAAATCCGATCAAATAACCCTCGAAAATTGTATGCAAGCGTCGGTCTCGACCAAGATTTACCAAATCTAGGACAATCATTGTACCATTTCCAAATCTAGGGTAATGTATACCTTTCATATCTACATTAACTGCTTGTCAGAAGGTGAAGTGACTGGCCCTCTGTCCCTTTTCAAAATCGTCTACATGGCACAGGGAACATCGCCTCGCTGCGATGTCACACCGCATCATCTTGAACCAAAATGCTGGCATGAAACTCTACAATGTTCACAAACTCTGCAAGCATCCTATGACTTGCACAAAAGAAACTTTCATGCTGCGATTCCTCATACTTGGAACCCTTTTTTTTTTTTAGTGTAGACTAGCTATGGGTGCGATGCCTCCTTTCAACTACACTGGACATCTGCACTACTTAGTTCTCTGAGTTAGGGTTTGGAGGTGGAGTGGCTATCACTGTAAAGCTTAAGCCTACTGCCATTAATCAAGGTAGGAACAAGTTCCCCGTTCAGTTTACTGAGCTGAACGGCACCTCCTTGTGTGACTTGCTGAATCTGATATGGCCCCAACCAATGTGTCTTGAACTTCCCTGGAAACTTAACATACTTGCTGTCATAAAGGAGCACTAGGTCTCGTGTCTGAAAAATCTTGCTCTTGATGTGCCTGTCATGCCCAGCTTTTTCTCGTGCCTTCTGCACTTTTTGATGAAATCCTGCGATGAATCTGTCTTCTTCTAAGGAAAGCAGCTACACTAGTCTTTCATTCATCGTGTCTATATTAGCCATCTCAGTAATTTGAGCAATTATTAAACTGGGAATAATATATTCCATAGGCATAACAGCCTCTTGTCCATACATCAAGCTGAAAGGTGTGTGTCATGTGATTTTCTTGCATGTAGTCCTATAAGCCCATAATACAGCATTAACCCTGAGGTCCCAATCATCTCTTTGGCTGTTATAGATCTTAGTAAGAGCATTTTCTAGAATCTTGTTAAAACCCTCCACCGTACCATTAGCTTGTGGGTGGTAGGGAGTGCTCTTATGATGATGTATCTGAAATTCCTCCGTCAAGGCCTAAATAGTGCGATTCAAAAAGTGTGTGCCTTGATCACTCATCAAAATTGCTGGACATCCAAATCTACTTATGATGTTTTCAAAAATGAACTGTGCAGCTGTAGCAGCATCAACATTACTTATTGCTTTGGCCTCTGCCCATCTGGTGAGGTATTCTATTCTTGTGATGATGTATCTCGTACCAGTTCATTTCCCTAGTGGGTTGATAGGACCCACAAAATCTATATCCCATTTTTCAAATGCTCGCAGTGTAATATGTGGTTGCAGCGGCATTTCATCTCTCAGTGAAGGTTTTCCTACCCTCTGGAAGATATGGCAGCATCTGCAAAACTCCTTAGTGTCTTTATGCAAAGTAGGCCACCATAATCGTGCAGCTAGAATTTTCTAAGCAGTTGGATTTCCTGCGAAATGACCTCCTATGGTACCTGAGTGTGATTCCCTGATAATGGCCTCTTTCTCGTGCGACATAACGCATCTGCGCAAGACTTCATCTGGACCTAGCTTATATAAATGTCCTACGATCAAAGTGAAATATGCTCCTTTAACAACTAACTATTTCTTTTGTTGCTTAGTAAACTCAATGGATGCCCATCCTGTAGTGAGAAAGTGAATAATATCTGCGTAATACTCATCTGCAATCTCAATAGAAAACAATTGCGCATCTGGAAAATTATCCTCTAAATTACTTGGTTCTTCTTCTGAGTCTATCCACGAGAGATGATCAAGTTCGGCATTTAATCTCCCTGGTTTTACAATAATTTCAAACTCATACTCCTGAAATATGAGTAACCATCTGCAAATCCTTCCTCCTAACACTGGCTTATTGACCAAGTACTTTAAAGCGGAATGGTTAGTGAACATCTTGAATGGGGCACCCAACAGGTAGTGCATGAACTTCTGTAGAGAATACACCATAGCTAATCCTTCTCTTTCTGTAGTGGTGTAGTTCTTTTCTGCAATAGATAACTTTCTACTTGAGTAGACGATAGGGTGATCGACACCCCCTTCTCCTGGCTATGTTAATACAATCCCCAGTGTGATTCCAGATGCATCCACATGTACATGAAATGGCTTGTTCCAATATGGAAATACTAAGATGGGTGTTGTGACCATCTTTTCTTTAAGAGTGTCTAAACTTTGCTTGCATTCCTCATTCCATAGGAATTTCATGTCTTTTTTTAACAGCTTTTCCATAGGTGTTGTGATCTTTGCATAGCCTTTGATGAATTTTCTATAATACCCGGTATGACCAAGAACTGTCCTCAATTGCTTGACTAAGTTGGGTGCTGGAAGATGTACAATGATGGAAATATTTGTAGGATCTACCATCAAGCCTTGTATGCAAACAATATGACCCAACAAAATACCAAATGGTGCACAGAATATACATTTCTTCAAGTTAAGAGAAATCTGATATTGCCTACATTTATCTAACATGAGCCTTAAATATCCTATATGGTCTTTGATTAATCCAAATACAGTCCAATCATCAAAATAGACTTCTAATAATTTATGGATGTATTCCTTAAAGACAGCAACTACTACTCTAGAAAAAATAGCTGGTTCATTTTTAAGACCAAAGGGCATTACCGTATACTGGAATGAGCCCCATTCTGTCGCAAAGGTGGTCTTATGTCGATCTTCTGGATGGATTCTTATCTGGTGATAGCTTGAAAATCCATCAGTGAATGAGTAGATCTCATGTCCTCCCACATTGTCTAAAACTTCGTCAGTAAAAGGTGTCGGAAATAGGTCATGAAGCAATGCGTCGTTGATTTTGCGCAAATCGACACAAATCCTAATTTCTCCTTTAGTTTTATTTTCCTGCATGACCATGGGACTAACCCATTTGCTTTCTTCTACGAGCTCAATGATCCCTGCTGCTAGCATCTTATCAATCTCATCCTTAAATTTTTCTTTATAACGAGGATTTAATCTGTATGGACGTTGCTTAACTGGCCTATCATCCTCCTTCAAAGGTATCCTCATGAATCCCAAATCTCCTACTATTCCCTTCATCTCTATAAACTTAGTGGGAAAAAAGTCATGATAGTCATGTAACAAATCTGTGATGTGTCCTACTGTTTCATCATCCCAATAGTCTCCAATAGAGGCAAACTTGGGTTCTGTTTCTGTGCCAATATTGATATTTTTAATATTAATAGGCTATGTGACAACTAGAATCTCTAGATTTGGTCCATCAAATTCATGAGTCCCTTCTGAATCTGGAATGTTGATACTGCGAGGATTCTCATCCTCATCACCTGGCTCTTCTGTGAAGTTGTAACACTCTAGCACATGTTCTAACTGGATGGTCCAATCAGGATGAGCATACACTGGTAGGTTACAGTCAAATATCTTAGTTTTTATAATGTCTAGAGCCTGATGAATGCTTGGATACTCATATTCAAAATTGAAAGTGAGTACAAATATGTCTATCATAACTGACCATGTAATCATTCCTCTGCGCAACTCTGTCTTAGTGTACCAGTTCCTTGGGACTGTGTCTAAAGTGTGAATGAATAGGTGAACCCATTCATCCTCTAGAATGTCTGACCAATTTTGTTCACAAATCTTAATATGTGACCTGGGGTCACTTTCTCCTATATATTTCTGCTGGAAACACTCCTTGTCCTTAGAGAATCTGATCATCATCAATCTCTTAAAATCATCCCATGATGCAATATGTTCTTTATGTGCATGCCACCATCTTGTAGGTGTGGCTCTTACTGCAAGGTCAATAGCTGCCATCCTTTGCTCGTGAGGGATTTCCTGCTCAAACTGTTGTAAAAAGTCATTGACATCTGCTAAGCCATCAAACGACAGGATATCCTTAATCTCTACGCCAATCCATCGCAGTGACTTAGTCATAAACACACATCTGCAAGCTGAGACTTCATAAAGTCTATTCTGCCAATTTTCTAAACCAACATCCAAATTCGATGCGCATGAGTTGTCGCATCGCCAACTAATATTTCCTTCTGCGGTGGGATTGATATAATCACTCTGATTAGCAGTAATTTGGTAGAAGCTCTCCATATTATGCACCTCTTCCTCAGCTCTGATAGGTTCAATGTATCGAGGACCCTGAAAAGGATCCAACAGTGCGATGACTCGAATCTATTTATCCTCAAAGGTCATTTGTATTTTCTTCAAATCAATCACAACCATGTTATCAATTGCCCAATCAATACCTAGTAAAGCTGGATACGGTCTACTATCGCCAATAATTTCTATGAGTTCAAAGTCTGCAAAGCTATGAACTCCATCAATATCAACTGGTACTTGCGGTAATCAACCCAGTGGTGATACCCTCTGCTGATTGGCTAGTCGCAGATGGATAGGTGATTTGGCTAAACTAGGGCTACCCATTTGTTCCCATGTTTGCTTAGTCAGAACATTTACCTCCTATCCTAAATCTAGGATTACCTCATCCATTTCAAATTCTCCAATTTGTGCTATGAGTCTCATTTCTCTTCCTGTTCTTGTATGGCCCATAATATTATGAACAACACATTGGGTAATACTCATGGAAGAAGACTATTGATACTGATCTACAATGCATTGAAGCTCTCCTATGGCTTTCTCATTTCTTACGAGTTTCAAGAAGCTCCGCAGGAAGGATTGTACACTTCCTGTCAACTCATCCTCTTCGCACCTTCCATATGTGGTAGCCTGCGATATCTACACAGGACTAATGCCACAAGGTTTTTGCTGCAATACACCCCTATAAAGCAATACCTTCAATCCTGGTAGTGTAGGATTAGTAAAGAAAGTTTTAGCTTGCTGAAATGTTTCTTTGTTCTTCTGCAGCTCAAGCGGTGTAGATTTATCAGTTGCTTTACGCACCCACTTCGGACCTGTATTCTTTTCAGCATCCTGCGATGTCCTACTAGTAGAAACACCACTACGAGTCATAACATTGACGCTTGGTTTTGGTTCTTTCTGCTCAGCATCAATAAGCTGAATATTCCGGTTTAATGCTGGCTTAGGATCCTTATTCTTGGCTATCAAGATAGGCCATTCTTCTATAGTATGATCATAGGACTTGCAATACTTACATGTTGTAGTAGGGTTCTGACAGTCCCTAGCATAATGTCCTATGGCTCCACAGTTGTAACAAACAATCAGTCCACGGCCACAGCCAAAGCCTCCACCACGTCCTCGTCCTTTGAATCCTCCACCATGGCCATCATGAGCCAGTTCATGCTGTGGTCCTGCTGCTGGTCCTGATGTCTCTGACTGGACTCTGTAGAAGTCATGTTTTTTCTCTATCATGAGATCATAAGCTCTACAATTATTTTCATCATGTCCTACTAACTTACAGAAGTTACAGTATAAATTCTTAGGAGTCTGTACATACTTCTGAAGTAAAGGGCATTCCTGTGGTCTATGTCCTCTTGTTCTACAGATTTCACACAATGGCCCTTGAGCCTATACTAAGGGGTTAGGAGCCCCTCTTGCTAGATACTCAACAAATACTGGACATTTATCTTTGGTATGGCCATGTCCTTTACACTTTGTACACCATAATTCTTGTGCAACCTCTTTTCCTTTCTTAATCTCATGTAGCTATAAGGTGAGATTGGCTAACTGATTCTGTAAGTTTGTCATACCTACACTAGTCTCAGCTAGAGGTGAAGCCTCTAGTTTCATTGCCATCTCCAATGCGTCATCTTGCATACGGAGTTTCTATTGCATTAGTGGAAGTCTGATGTGAGGGAGTAGTGCTGCGATGAACCATTCCTTATGCTTCTATAGCGCAAACTCAAAGCTAACTTGGTCTATAAGAGCTTTAAATTTCTGGTCGAAATCCCATACTGACTCTGTAGGTAACTATTTAATGTATTTGAGTTCTGTGATACATTGTGACTCATACTTAGGTTTCTTAAATTCCTTAATCATTACGGTCCTGACCTCTACGAGTGTTCTGATCTGCGCTGATGTATACTTCATATACCATGTTAAAGCTCTTTCTCTAAGTGTAGTGGCCAGCTGGACAAGCTTAGTATTGTCATCTTGGATCTGTTTAATGGTCCATACAGCTTCACATAGGAACCAATGTTGTTCTGGGTCTTCTGCCCCTGTACCCCTAAAGGTAGGTAATTTTATGCCATCCCCCATTCTGTTTCTACGTGGTGGATTCTGATTTGTTGTATTACTACCACTTGGCGGTGTAAATGTATGTGATGTAGAGGTAGTATGTACTATGTGTGAACTACTAGATGGAGTTGCTACGAGATTATTCTGAGTATCGGTTAGTTTCTATGGGGTGTAAGGGTGGTAAGGGATACCCCCTACTGTTCTTTCTCTATTACTTTGACTCTGTGCTCTAGTACTGTCTGAATTGTCTTCAAAGAAGGAAGATCTAAAATCTACTTTATATTTCTTACCGCTATGTGTACATCCAATTTCTTCAAAATCACTCTCAAACTCTTGTGACATTACACTTACTTAACTTATTCATCTGAGAATATATCCAGTACTCCTTTTTCATATAATAACACCTTAATGGACAAATTTAAAGAGTTCAAGTACTTACCGCGATATCCTTTGAAGAAGTACCTTTCTGCTTTGCTGAAACTCTTTCTTTGATCAACTGCAAACTCTGTAATGAAACCTTCCAGCAAACTCACAAGCTAGAAGTCTACCGCCCACGAAATGGTATTATCTACACTCTTCATGGTGTGAATCAGCTTCGGTGTCCAGACAATGTTCCTTTTCTTCTTCAATACGTGCTTATCATTCAACTTTGACAACCAATCGTACAACTCATTTGCATAGGTCGCAAAAAATATCTGATGCAGGTCTATGAAGATATGTTTCTGTAGCCAGTCTTCTGTACTCAACCTAGGACTGTTGTTTTGTTTCTCAGCAAATTCTATTTCCTTAGACTTAACCCACTGGTTAAGTTCTTCATTAGTAGGGTGCCAACAGAACATCAACTCTTTAATTTGTTCAAAAACATTTGTTGGCTCGAGCTGGGAAAGTCCTAAGGCAATGGAACCATTTGTTGGTTTAACATTGGGCAGACCTAGGTTTACTGTAATGTACCAACAAAACCCCTAGCTCACTGGCCCTTTCAGCGACAGACCACAAAATGGCCTGGAGTCTCACCCGAAGTGATCTTAGATGGGGTGGCTGAAGAATCAAGTTTCCTCAACTGGGTTCTATAGCATCCTAGGTTCTTTTGACTCTAATTAACCAGTGGCGTTTCTCTGCACGGGATGTCTACCTCTTCCTAGCTGACTCTTCTATGGGACTGGCTCTTATCGCATCGCAGCTTATAAGAGGATGCGCAACCCTTCTCCTTCTACTCAACTCTTAACCTGCGATATCTCACACCGCAGCTCCTCCGACAGTGCGATACCGCCTTCCTACGCTGTGATATTACCTACAGACTCAATATGCTCATCAACTCTCAAAGTCCAAGGGATTTCTCTCTTGGTATAGTAGCTCAGTTACCCTTCATAGAGATGTTAAACAACTTCTCTTAAGCTTTTATAGTTTAACACGCTTAACATCAACTACGCTCAACTCGCTGAACCAAATATACAGAAGTCACTTAACTCTGTAACTGTTAGCTGTCATGAAACAAGCACTGATAAACTCATATATAGAATATTCAATACATTCAACTTGCATTTAACCTTCTATGTACTGTAAACTGAAGGATAGCATACATACGTTCATTAATTGATAATCAAAGTTCATGTAATAGATAACAGATAACAAGAGTAGAGCACAATCACATGAAACAGTCGCACAACACACGGATTTTACGTGGTTCACTTCCAGGGAGGAAGCTACGTCCACCAGAAATGTGTTTATATTATATCTTGAGAGAGTAACACATAGTTCCGCTGCACCCTCTTATGCAGCTTGAGATCATCTGGGAAACGCCACGCACACAGCTGGGAGCCCTTCTCTCTTAGATCTCTTCTTCTCCTATAATGCTTTCTTCTACAATATGCCCTTTCTCTCTCTCCCTCTCAATCCCTGCAGATTGTTACATTCATGCTCAAGGAGTCGGCCACCGGTTACAGTAAGATAACTACAGACTTAACAACAGAACTAGGGCTCGACTCTTTCTCAATATCTTACAATACTGATCAATTAGCTATCTAACTGACCAACTGTCTAACTAACTATCTACTATCTACTAGCTAGCTACCTGTCTAACCTTTTACAATACAAAATACATGCTTAAATAGGTGGCCCGAAGGTCTCACCATGATACAACACTGTGGGCCTATCCCAACATTAACCCAAAAACCCTAACTGTGACAGTCAGCCTATCTTTACTTTGAACTTCCGCTTACTGGTCACACTGCAGCTTTCTGCAGTCTTCCGCTATTTTCGGCGTTGATCTCTGGTATGGGCGCCGCTTCCTTGGTTTCTCCCCTTCTGTCCTTTGTCTTTAATACCTCGGCTCGTTGCTCATTTTCCATTTATGAGGGTAGTTGAGCCCTCCTGTTTTTGCCACTGCCTTCAATGCAGTGGTTGAGCTCTCTTCTTAGCCACTTCAGGTACTATTTCCTTTGACTTCCTTGTTCCACTATAGCAGCTTTTCCTGTAGTTGGGAGGCCCTGCTCCAACAAAGAAGGGAACCCAATAGTTGTAAGAGGCATTCCAAAGGTGATTTCTATGAGGCATATTTCTGCAATACAATTGAAGAAGTTTTGTAGGAAAGGTTTCCAATTGTATGTAGCTCATATTGTGGAGGAAACAAAGAATGAGATTCCTAGGCTAGAGGACTTTCATGTGTTGCGGGAATTCAGAGATGTTTTTCCTAATGATATTTTAGGGATTCCTCCAAAGAGAGAAATTGATTTCACAATTGACCTTTTGCCAGGAGCAACACCAGTGTCCAAGACACCCTACAGAATGAGTACACAAAAAATGCTAGAGCTAAATATGCAGTTGCAAGAGTTGTTGGAGAAGAAGTATATCAAGGTGAGTGTGTCTCCTTGGGGAGCACTAGTTTTGTTTGTGAAGAAGAAAGATGGTACACTTACATTGTGTATTGATTATAGACAATTGAACAAATTCACTATGAAGAAAAAATATCATTTTCCTAGAATTGATGACCTCTTTGATCAAATGAGAGGAGCAAAGGTATTTTCCAAGATTGACTTGAGGTCTGGTTACAATCAGGTGAGAATCAAGGATGAAGACATTCATAAGACAACCTTCAGAACAAGGTATGGACATAATGATTTTGTAGTGGTACCGTTTGGTCTCACAAGTGCACCAGGTACATTTATGTGCCTTATGAATAGTGTCTTCAATAGGTTTGGACAAGTTTGTTATTATTTTCCTTGATGACATTCTTATTTATTCTAAGAATGAGGAATATCATGAAGAGCATCTGAGATTGACATTACAATTGCTTAGGGAGCATCAGTTGTATGAAAAGTTGAGCAAGTGTGACTTCTAGAAGGATGGAATATAGTATTTGGGTCACATTATCATAGAAGAGGGTTTATCTATGGACCCTAACAAGATTGAATCCATTATGTACTGGCCTACTCCAAGAAACATGACAGATGTAAGATCTTTTATGGGACTTGCAAGATACTACAGGAGATTCATTGAAGGATTCTCCAAGGTTTCACATGCCATCGCTTCTTTGCAAAGGAAAGGCATAAAGTTTGAATGGACATTGAGGTGTAAAGAAAGCTTCTAGGAGTTGAAGCATATTCTCACAAGTGCACCAGTCTTAAAAGTTGCAGACCCAGAGAAAGATTTTGTGGTGTGTACTAATGCATGCGGTCAAGGACTTGTAGGATTTCTTATGCAAGACAACCACATAATATGTTATAAGTCAAGAAAGTTGAAGGAGCATGAGAAGAAATATGCCACTCATGATTTGGAACTTGCAGCCATAATACATTCTCTCAAGATGTGGAGCCATTACTTGATGGGCAGAAGATTTGAGCTAAGGACATACCATAGGGGTCTGAAGTATTTGTTTGATCAACGTGCGGTAAATGCTAGGCAAACTAGATCGCTGGAGTTTTTATGTGAGTTATATTTTGAAATCAAACACATAAAAGGAAAAAAGAATAAGGTAGATGATGCACTCAGCAGGAAGGTGCGGGAAATGCATCTGCCATCTCTTAGTATTTTCCAATTGGAGTTGAGATAGCTGATTGTTAATCATGTTGCTGAAGATGAATTGTATGTACAGGTGAAGGACAAATTGCAACAACAAATCCTTGAAAATAAGTATGAAGGATATAAATTAGAATAATATGGAATTATTACCTATAAGAATACAATTTATATTCCAAATGTAGCATATTTGAGGAGAGTCGTTATGGATGAGATACATCAAGCTCCATGTTCTGGTCACCAAGGATATCAGAAGATAATTGCTACAGCTAGAAAGCAGTACTTTTGGTTAGGAATGAAAAAGGACATGACTGAATATATTTCAAGGTGCATGAAATATCAGCAAGTGAAGGTTGAGCATCAACACCCAACAGGTTTGTTCCATCCTTTTCTAGTTCCAGATTGGAAATGTGAAGTTATTTCCATGGATTTTATTACAAAATTGCCAATGACTTGGAGACAACATGATTCCATCATGGTTGTGGTGGACAAGTTGACAAAGGCAACACATTTTATACTGGTTAAGTCTACGCATAAGACTGATGACATTGCAAATATCTTCATGAAGGATATTTTCAATTGCATGGATTCCCTAAGGCAATAGTCTCTGACAGAGGTGTCAAGTTCAATTCCAATTTTTGGAAGGGATTGTTTGCAGATTTGGGTAAAAAGTTGAATTTTAGCATTGCCTACCATCCTCATACTGATGGGTAGACAGAGAGAGTTAACCAAGTTCTTGAAGAAATGCTTCTCATGTATGTGATGGAAAAACAAACCAAGTGGGAAGATTATTTACACTTGGTCGAATTTGCATATAACAATGGACAATAAGCATCCTTGGGGATGAGTCCATATGAATATTTGTATGGAAGGAGGTGTAGGACACTAGTGACTTGGGATAATCTAGTGAACAGGGTTGTGCTTGGTCCAAAATTGCTCAAGGATATGGAGCAAGAGGTTGTAAATATCAAGCAGAATATGAAAGCATCCCAAGACAAACAGAAAATCTATGCAAATAAGCATATGGTGAATAGATAGTTAAGTGTTGGGGATCATGTTTACCTCAGAGTGAGGGGAAACAAGAGTTCCTTGAAGCTTGTAAGTTCTATGAGGCTGTCACCTAGATACTGTGGGTCATTTAAAGTTCTTGAAAGAATAGGTCTAGTTGTATATAGACTTGCATTGCCTGCTAACACTAGGGCTCATAATTTTTTCATGTTTCTTTGCTTAAGAGATATGTACATGATCCTAACCATGTGATAAATTGGGATGTGATTCTAGAGGAACTCGAGGGAGAGTTCCAAATAAAGCCAATGCCCATCCTCGGCAGGAAGGTCACAATGCTCCAAAACCGAGCCATAGGGAAAGTAAAGGTGCAATGGGAGCACTATAGTCTTGAAGAGGCTACATGGGAGCTGGAGGATGCCATGTAATTGGCACATTCATTTTTGTTCAATTCTATGAAACACTGAGGGCGGTACCAGCATAGAATTTTTGTTCAATTTGGAAAGCACTGAGGGTAGTGCTGTTGAAGGGGGAGGGAAATGTAACACCCTGGTTTTGACTCTGTTCGCATTATATATATATATATATATATGATGTAAATATTGTAATTAATCATGGTGTGGAGATAAAGGAAAAATCCCCACCATTGATTTAGTGTTTTATGTTTCAACAATTAAAATTGATGCTGATGGTATTGTGTGCTAGCCGACACATTATAATTTTGGACATCATATAAATATGCAACTTAATTAAAAACCCATAACCAGTTATGTCAATGCAACAAATAATGAGATCGCGACATGATTTCCTAAGGATAAGTGGGGGGGATGTTTAACCTTAAGCCATTGGGGAAAAGCCATCTGTCAAAATAAAACACCCAAAAACATATGTCCATTCCCTCAAGCATTCACATTTTCATATTCCCTCACATTTTGGAGAGCGGGGAATGTTTTTTATCATCCATCCTTCATTCACGTGGAGGAGGCAGGAAACTGAACCTTCTAGGGTTTTTACCCTTCATGTTTTCAATTTTTCCTCATTGTGCATGCCCATTCCATCATCTGGCTCTCACTAAAAACATTGTGGTCCATTCTGATCATTCTCTATTCCATTTTGTTTGTGTGTATTGTGCATTCATCCTGCTTCCAGACCGGTGTTTTGTTTTGGTTTTTTTGCTTGTTATTACCATCCTCAGTCGCGCAAAGGTTTGGGGTCTCCTTTGTTTGTTGAACGAATAAGTAGTGGAGATCACTCAATTTTATGAGAAATATTGGTCATCTTTGGTTTCCTCACTGTTGTTGTGCAATGGTCTCCTCTGTCACATAGTGAGTGGAAGCCTGTTTTGCTATGTTGACATTGTGATTTGTTGTGTGTCCATATTTTTCCATATTTTTTGCTTGATAAACCTAGTGTAGGAAGGAAACTCACAAATAGATCTATAGGGGTTGGTTTTTTTCTTTGCACACCCTGAAGAGCACTGGAATGGAAGGCATAGCCTCAGGGACTATGTAGCAGAGAAGGGGATGCTTCCTTATGTTGGGTGTGTATATGTTTTAAGAGCCAATATTGATCTAGTGCATGTGTCCATAGCTCGGTGGTTGAGCTCACTACCTTAGCAGTTCAAGATTTCCAACTCCTTTGCATCCTGATAAACCCATCTGTTAGTTGGCTTGGCTGATCCTTAATGTGAATTTTGGTTAGACTGAATGTAGTCTGATAAACCCAATAATGAGATGGCTTGGATGTGTTGCACGATAAACCCATATGTTAGTTAGCTTGGATGAGTAGCCTGATAAACCCAACTGTTAGCTCACTTGGAAGATTAGCCTGATAAACCCAATAATACATTGGCTTGCTTGTTTGAAGTCTTATAAACCCAACTGTGTTGTCTTGGCTGATTTTTGTTGTATCCTTGGTTATATGTGAGCCTGCTAGTGTTCCTCATTCCTTGTGGGAATCATGCCCAGCTTAGCGGTGGCAGTGCTGTTGAGAGATTGACGAGCGCACTGGCCTATGGTTGGGTGGAACATTTGAGCGACATAGCTAGTTGTTGGACAAACACCTTTCAAGATAAGTATTCTTGTCTATGTTAATCTCTACAATTGTATTTTCTTAATGAAATATGATGAACATGCCTAATGTGTTGAATTGATGAATTACTTCCGTTGTATAATTGCAAAATTGAATGCATCTCTGTATGTTTTCTTTCAATGCATTTTTAAATTACGTTATAAAACTTAGATTGTGGGATTGGTGATGGGATGACTGATCAAATATGTCCATGTCTTCTGTTAATAGGTTGAATTTCCTACCATAAATCTTCCTTTTCGCAACTTGCGGGACGCGGGATGTGGAAACATTCTTGTGTAAATTCTATCCCTCGTAGATTTCTTTCTACAACTCTTCTTTCCGCAACTTGTGGGATGTGGCTTCACAATATCCTTCCACAACTATCCTTTCTGCATGTGGTGGGATGCGGCTTCACAATCTCTATTTTCGCAACTAATTATATCTGCAACGGTCTATTCTGCATGTAGGAAGCAGGATGTGGAATGCGGTATCCGAGATCGCAATTTCCATATATCCCTGATTCCGCAAACTCAGGATTTCCACACAGTTGATTCTCAGTCATTGAGCTATCTCCAGATGCAGAACAGTTTGTGATCATCGATTTCCATCGCGATCTTTCTCCGTCGTTTGATCTCCTCTGAGATATTTCTTCGTAGATTGTCGATTTGATCACTGACAGGGTCAATTCTATGCTGTGGGGAAGTTAGAAAATTTATGCTCAGACATGAATAGAGTGAACACAAGATGAATTCATGCCTCTATAGATTTATACAAAAATCGAGAATCCATCAAAATATATACAGAATTTAATGAACTTCAAGCTGGATGATCCTATAAAGACTAACATGACGTGACAAATGGTAGCCACACATCCAATAAATACTAACATAAAACCTTTAAACAACTCAAAATCGCAGTAATTAACTGAAACAACTATTGGAGACCCCAAAGGGAAATCCTAGTTGCAACGCAGCACCATGGAGCAGCTGAGCACAAACCTCCAACAACCATTAACAGTAAACTAGAAAGGCACCCTCAAGACCAAATGAATCCGATGTAAAAAGCCTATTAAACCTTTACAATGACAAGAACCAAATCAAGGACAAATGGAGGGCCAAGATCAGTCCTCTCCATATAGAGTACATTGGTCATTTAATATGCATGGCTTCCCTATCAACTCACATCCATGGTTTATGACAAAGACTTTAAACATAGTATTAAGACCTCTTAAAAACCCTTCATGATGACTGCTGGTATCAACCTTGTGTCTCCCATTTTTGCATGTCATTTCATAAAATAAACTTTAAACATTATTCATACCTTGCACTATCATCCTCGTTTCTTATAAATCCCTCACATTAAGAACCTTATTCCATTCCATTATGGCTTAAACTTTAACTATAAGTTTCTTTCCATACTTTTGCAAACTCATGTAAAGACATAAGGTTGCAACCCATGCATTCACCTTTGATTTAAAGTTAAAACTTGAACATATAAGCACATAAGCTTATGACTAAGAAATTATAGCTTGGGACTAAGGGTCCAAGTCTAGGATTTTAAATCCTAGATAGGGAAACTCAAATATATTAATAAATTTAAACATTAGCATCACCTTGGAAAAGGATGCGATCGAGTGTCATCACAATTGGGGTCAACAGAGAGCGGGCGATAATCCATGTCGTCAAACCATTAAAATATATATTTAATCTTATTCATGGAAACAAGTAAAAATTTTGTTATGACTAAGAAAGACATGTTCAAGACGGAGCGGTGGATAAGCCCTGTCGTCAAACCATTAAAATATCTATGTAATCTTATTTATGCGAACAAGTAAAAACATTGTTATGACTAAGAAAGACATGTTGCTACAAGTAAGAATGGTAAATTATAAATAGATTTTCTATTTATTTATGAAAATTACATGTATGTGACATAAGACATGTGGTTTATATGTTGTATTTAAAGAATACTACAATATATAAATTTACTTGTTATTATAAATACATTAAAATTTGATAAAGAACAAATAGCTCCTAAAATGTCTCTTTGATGAATATATGTGGACACTTGGCACCCACTGCTTCTCTTGTAGCTCTTCTGGTTTTTTTTTATTTGGCTCCTTTCATTCAAAGAATGTACTACACATTTTTGAAATATAAAACTTGTGACCCTTTCTAATTTTATTAATCCACAAAGTAATTTCTTAAATATATATCTATGCAACACACATGGCTAAGAAATCATTATCTCAAATATTGTAAACGGACTTAAAAACATATATAACATAGTATCCATCCATTTGTGTTTATAATAATAATAATATTGTTGTGTAAGTATAAACATGATGTAACATCAAACAATTAAATAATTATAAAAATATATTTCAAGAAACATGGATAAGTACAAGTTAGATAGGTATGTTTACATATTTATGTTAGTTGAGAATCAATTCTATCGTAATTTTATAATAGTTGAGTCACTTTACCTTAAATTAATAAGTATAATATTCAATTTATTAAGGATTTTAAATGAAAATAAATATATTGTAAATAAAATGATAAATAATCTTGGATTTGTGATATAAATTGAGATAAGTTTGTGACGACAATACAACAAAAATTTATTGAATTTATTAAGAATTTTAAATGTAAATAAAATGATAAATAATTTTAGATTTTTGATATAAATTGAGATAAGTTTCAATTTATTGAGAATTTTAAATGAAAATAAATATATTGTAAATAAAATGATAAATAATTTTAGATTTTTTATATCATTTGAGATAAGTTTGTTACGAGAATACACCTAAAATTTAGCCATTATTATTTTTTTAAAACGAGGTTCCTTTTTCCAAAACTATACCAGACTTTGTGTATATATTTTTAATATACTATACTGTTTTATATTAATTAATTAATATATATAAAGCAATAAACTCAATCACGCTGGTACATGTATAATGACGAATAATTCTCTTAAGAAATAACACAAAAGAATTACGTTGAGAAACACTCGAAACCTTCACAATCTTCAGATTGAAACGTTGACAATCTATTGCAATGATTATAAACACAGCTCAGCTTTTCATTGCTCTGATAACATGATAACATGCGCCGGGTAATTCTTGAGAACCATTCTCTATGGGATTCTAGATGACGATGGACAACCATTCTCATTCGGATAGTTGATTCTGAAAAAGGCAGCAGCGTAGGATGTTAGATGTTTGTTGATTCTTCATTCTTGATTCTTGATTCTTGATTATCCATTCTCACTAGGATATTAGATGTTGATGGAGATAACCAGTCTCAATTGGCGTTGGTAGTTGATTCTGCAAAAAGCAGCAGCCAGCGGAGGTCCAAGTCCATTAATTCTTGCAAAATCTCTGGTACTGAAATTGTTCCGCGACGCGGGCATAATGATATGCGTACGATACGCTCTGAATATTGTGAAAACTATCTTGCGGGTACGCATGTGTCCTGCCCTTGGAGCTTCATACGGAACCAGATCGTGCCATTGCGTCCCTGAGGTTAACAAACATATCCACTACTGTTATCATTACGGAACGCATTCAATTGATCGATTTGTAGCTATTTCAACAAAATGATAAACACAACCATGATACCTAGCCATTGTCCGGCGACCGCCATATGCGTCGATAGCCTGCACATTAATGCAACGATGAATATTGTTATTTAATAGTTATACAATCAATAATTTGATGTGGCTTCACAGGAAGTATATAACATACCAGTACAAATACTCGCCTCCAACAGCGTCAGCATCCGTCATAACCTAGTTATGGATTTCAGAAAGGGTTAATAATATGGCTTCAATTTCACCAGATATATTAAAAAAATCATTGGGAAAGATAATGACGAAATAAGATTTTAGGTTATTACCACTGTTACTAATGTGGGGTTCAAGAAGAGTTCCCGGGCCTCGGGATGTGCAGGATCGTAAAGGTATTCGAAAAACCAAGGTCTGTATTGCACTTGAGCAGGCGAGAGTTGTTCGCCTAGGCTTATTCGTCTATCGCCGCATATTATATCCAACTTAAATACAGGATCGAAATCGTCCACAATGCCTCCGATAACTCCCGCTTCTGTAAGCAGCTGCTTCACCACCTCCATTCTCTGCACAAGATCCCGAATCAAGAACAACGAAATGATACACAAGATCCCGAATCAAGAAGAATGAAATGATGGAGCTGGTTAGCTTGTAAAGGCAATGAAAACTGGCGAGCAGTATTTAAATCTTTTCTGTTAGAACTAAATTGATGGAGAGAGACGGAGAGCTTCCGATTTAAACTGCACTGAATGGAATCTTGAAAAACGGATACAAACAAATATAATTAATTTATATTTTTATAGAAATTTAAACTGTTCAAACAATATTTACGACTTATTCACGAGAAATTTAAACTTTTCAAATAATGAAGGCCTCGATAACCATCAATGGTGTGTAAAACATTTTAATGGCACTAACGTTTAGTGCATGTGGAAAAGCCCCCTTCTTGAGGGCTCTTGTTATTGTACCTATGATTTTTCATGGGACTTACTCCTTAGAATGTTCAATTAGGGATTAAATCCCTTGGTTATCCCCTTCAGCAGCATGTAACAGAGTCTAAACTTATTTTTAGTTTAAATATAATTTATTTTTATTTTTTTATTTTTTTTTTGTAAATAAAGACATTATATTACATCAGATAGAAGCCATTACAAAGCAGGGATACAAAAACAGGTCTAACAGTCCACTGGCATATTGAAACACCGCACAGTGCTGGACCTAGGCCACAGAAGTCTCACCCTCGACCCCTGCATTCGCAAGGAGGTCCACTGCCTTGTTGGTGTCGCATCTTACGTGACAGAATGAAGCCGTGGGGTGGGCATGGATCATGCCACGAAGATCATCCAAGCAACTAGCTAACCTCCAGCTAGTGGACACTTGGCCGCTGACTTGGCCATATGCTAACCGCCTTGCCATCTGAACCATGATACTGGAATCACCCTCAATTATCACCGGGAAACAGTTACTGCGCACCAGGCAGTTCAAACCTTGAAGCATCCCTTCGAGCTCTGCATATTTGTTGGTGTCTCGACCCATGGTTCCCAAAAAGATGGAAATAACCTTTCCTTGCGAATTTCTGCATAATCCTCCATAACCTGCATCACCTGGGTTCCCCCTGGAGGCCCCATCGAAGTTAAGCTTGAATACCTGAGGAGGGGGAGGAGACCACGAATTGGGGCTGGAAGGTTGAAGGAGCTTATCGCGCTTGCGGAGCCTATCCAACAGAGATTTGTCCAAAGCCCAAAATTCTCCAATATGAATTTCATCAGCTGGAATGAGCTTGTATTCATTGTGCCATTGCATGCATCTGATGGAGGAGAGAAGATTGTCCCTCACCGTCTGCCAGACCTTTTCAATGCTGGTTCGTTTGTCCCAAAAGATCTGGCCATTCCTTTCCTTCCAAATGCACCACATGATCATACCATGTAAAGCATTCCAAATGGTCCAGATAATTCTATTTTTGAAGGTTTTTTGGTTCCATTCCATCAAAGTTCTAGCTAGCTAGGCTCTTTTCCTGTCACTTTTCCGAAAACCCAGAGCTCCTTTATCCCAAATGGCTGCGGCCAAAGGGCAGATATCCAGAAGATGGCTTGTGGTTTCCTCCGCCTAAGAGCATAAGCAGCATTGTGAAGGTTCATGGATACCACGCTTCCGAAGATTTTCACAGGTGAGGATGCGACCTTTGAAAATCAACCAAGCAAATAGGGCGACCTTGGGCCATAAGTTTAGGGTCCATATCTTCTTCCATGTTTCCACTTCCTCGGCACAGTTCCCGATTCGAATGTTGTACGCCTCCTTAATGTTAAACATTCCTTTGTTCGAATATTCCCATCTCAGCACATCCTTTCCCTCCGTGGTTATGATGCAACACCTGTGCATTTCCTCTTGGAAAGTCTCACAGTCCTCCATCTCAATCTGGTCTGGCTTGTTAATGAAGTTCTAGCATCCCCACTCATTAATGATTTTCTCTTGCCAAAAGTGGTGAACAAGAGTTCGACCCTCCGCTCGAGCTAATTCCTGAATTGGAGTCCATCTTGGGTTGTCACCTAAACGGGGAAGTTGGTTCCATGAGTCTTCCCAGAACCTCACGTTCCTCCCATCGCAAATTTCCCAGAAACTATGCTGTTGAACCAGGTGTCTGTCGCCTTTGGCCTTCATCCATATGGGGGATCCCTGTTGTTCTTCGTTGAAATAGATTAGCTAAGATGGGAGCCTGTCGCGACCATATTTAGAGAACCAAAAACGGGCCCATGGTTCAAAGGTGTGGGAGACCCATCTCCACCAGAATTTCCCTCCTTGGACTTCGGCTATGATTTCCAAATCTCTTAAACCCAATCCCCCCTTAAACTTGGGCTAGTAGATGTTGTCCCAGCTTACCAGGGAAAATTTATCTTTATCCTCTCGGCCTCCCCACACGAAATTGCGTTGAATGCATCGAATCTCGTGGAGAAAGGACTTCGGATCAGAGAGGACAGAAAACAGATATATGGGCATCGCTTGTAAGACAGATTTTAACAAGACCAACCTATTGGGTAAGTTTAGAGGTCTTAGGGTCCAGTTCATGAGTTTTTGTTTCATTTGATCAAGGAGTTCAAGCCAGGAGGTATGTTTCAGTTTGCGCGGGCCAAGGGGAACTCCTAAGTATTTTGAAGGGAATGAGCCCTTCGAAAAACCAAGGACACGGAGGAGGTTCCTTTGAGTGGCAGGAGCGGTATTGAGGAAGAAGACTTGGGATTTGGCCTAGTTTACTGCAAGACCAGAGGCCTTGGCAAAGAGAGTCAAGCAGTTTTTGAAGCTTCTCGCTTCTTGGACTGAAGGGTGCCCCATGAGCATGGTATCATCTACGAATTGTTGATGAGTCTGAGCATCCATGGTATCCGTAAGACTAATACCTCTCAGCTCTCCATTTTCTACCTTGGTCTAAAGGAGACGGCTCAGGCCCTCTGCCATTAAGATAAAGATGAAGGGAGAGAGGGGATCCCCCTGCTTGATACCCCTGGAAGGTTGAAAGGGGCGAGTCGAGGCTCCGTTCAGGAGAATACTGAAGAAAGGAGTGGAGATGAGACCCATTACCCATCCAACCCAGTCATGGCAAAACCCATAGGCTTCCAACATTCTGCAGATCAATTGCCAACTTAATTTGTCGTAGGCCTTAGATATATCAATTTTGATCAACATACCTGGTTGTCTTAAGATTTGCAGGGAATGGAGGACTTCATGAACAAGGATGACCCCATCCAGGATTTGGCACCCTTCAACAAAACCAGATTGTTCTGGGTAGATCAGAGAGGGGAGAAGAGTCTTCAGACAATTGGTAATAACTTTGGAGATGATCTTATAGACCACATTGCAGAGGGCTATAGGCCTGACCTTATCTGGGCGATCGGCACCCGTTTCCTTAGGGATGAGAGAAAGAAACGTTGCATTGAAAGCTTTTAACACCTCCTTTTTTTGTCTCGACTCTTCCACTATTTCCACTAACTCTTCCTTAACCATATCCCAGAAATAGTGGAAGAAGTGAGAGGTAAACCCATCCGGGCCAGGGGATTTTCCCAGAGCCATCTGGTTGACAGCCTCTTCAACTTCTTGCAGAGTTACCATTTTTACGAGCATCTCATTATCTTCCCTAGTGACAGAGGGTGCGATTAGGTGAGTGATTTGAGCAATGTCTCTCTCCCTATCATGGATGTCTTCGTTGAGGATCTCTGCAAAATAGTGGTTGAGTTCCTCTTTGATCTCTTTGCATGTTTCAATCCGACTACCATCCATTTTTTTGAGTTTCTGAATTCTCAAGGAGTTCCTATTCTAAATGACGGAATTATGGAAGAACTTAGTGTTTTTTTCCCCATCCTATAGCCATTTGACCTTGGATTTTTGTTTCGCGTAGATTCCTTCCTATCTTTCCCTTGCCTCCAGCTGCCCCCATAAGTATTTTTCTTTTTTCTGCATGTCCTCATCCCATCCATCTATCATACCTTTCTGACTGAGTTGATTGAGTTCAGAAATCAGTCTTTTCTTGTCCTCAAAAATGTTTCCAAACTCTTCCTTTTTCCTGGTACGAATTTTGGATTTGAGCATTTTGAGTTTTTGTTGGAAACAGTACATGGCAGTTCCTGAAGGGGGGACCATCTCCTACCGCCACTATTGAAAATTATCTTTGAAGTCCTTATGCTCCATCTAGAACTCTTCAAATTGGAATGGTTTCCTCGGAGTGGAACAGGTCCAATCCCAGTGAAGGCTGATGGGCCAGTGGTCAGAACCTGCTGCTCGGAACACCTCTGCCATGATTTCTCCCATATAATGGATTATAGTCTCCAAGACCAAAAACCTGTCTAAGCGAGAGGAAACCAAGTGTTCACCCTTGAATTTGTTGTTCCACGTATACTAACCATTTCCAGTTTCCATATCCACGAATGAGCTTTAAGCCTGAAAATTTCCAAAATCCTCTTGGAATTTTTCCAGAGTTCTTCGACCTCCCTTTTTTTTCCCCAAGGTTGGCAATGAGGTTGAAATCCCCTCCCATCACCCATCGGGCTCCCTCTGCTTGGCAGTTGGACCAGTATAAGAAATTGATGAAGGCCTACTTTTGAGGGAAGCTGCTGGGGCCATAATGTAGAAATTCTGACCAGCAATAGATTAATTTCACTCACAACAAATTACAATTGATCATGCAAAATTGTCAACAATGGAGACTGAATATGGAGCTGTAACACAAAATTATATTAACTCAGTGTACAATAGCCAACCCTTTAATAACATAGGTTGCTGAATATATAGAATACATCAATAGGTCGAATGCATAAGGAGGCATACAAAGCTAGCATAAACCAGGCTTACCCAAAATAGGCAAATCCCTTATAGGTGTAAAAAGTTGATCCCAAATCTGTCATGAGGCTCATGAATTGGCAAGGGCGCATGGGCAAGCTAATGAGTGGTGGAATGGCAGCTCATACATGCTTTTGCATGGAGGAAAGAGTGGAGGAGGAAGAGGCAACAAAGCTGATTCACCTCACCTAGTCTTGCTTTCCTATGTGCCTTAAAACACTGAAAAAGCAGGGAATAAAGCAGAAAAAGCAGATAGACGCCTAGGAGGCCAGGAATAAAGAAGATTTGATTCCTAAGGCTTTCCCAAGCACTACATGAGTCAATGATGGCAAGTTTGACCTCTATGGATAGGCAATTAGCAACTTGCACATGGTGGGACTCATGGACTAGGCAAATAAGACAAAAATAAATGAATTAATGTCTAAGTGGGTAAATACTATGGGTTGATTATTCTAACACCCCCCCTTAAGCCTGACTTTATGAGTAATAAATCAAAATATAGGGCCTAGAAACAAGGCTTAGTCACCCTTTTACATACTGCAAGTCCATATGAAAC
Source organism: Pseudotsuga menziesii (assembly GCA_001517045.1). NCBI lineage: Eukaryota > Viridiplantae > Streptophyta > Pinopsida > Pinales > Pinaceae > Pseudotsuga > Pseudotsuga menziesii. The sequence continues at coordinate 172,049 of LPNX010152058.1, read as the reverse complement.
AAGGAAAGAGGCAAAACCAACTTGGGAAAATCCTCCCTTAAACATGGACTGTAAAACAAAATTGTAGAATCTTGTCTCTACTCATGCTTTGACAACATGATCAGCAATCTCCAGCAG
>LPNX010152058.1:130357-160978 GCA_001517045.1 Pseudotsuga menziesii | reverse complement strand
TGTGTGTGTGTGTGTGTGTGTGTGTGTGTGTGTGTGTGTGTGTGTGTGTGTGTGTGTGTGTGTGTGTGTGTGTGTGTGTGCGCGTGCGCGCGCGCGCGTGCACCCATATGCATATGTGTATGTGTATGTGTATGTGTGTATGTGTGTATGTACACAAAAACAAAGTGTCATTATTTTTTATATTTAATTGTTTTCTATGTGTTTTTACTACATTCTAATAGTACACCTCTATTGCTTGTACATGCATCAATGAAAGTTTATATCACTAGTATAGTTGTTGCATCATTGTAACATGTTTCTTGGTGTATCTCATACACAAGTATTATGAAACATTGAGAAACAATAAATTGTTTATATTTCCAACTATTTTTATATTCAATATAAAATACAATTGTTAGTGATGGTGTAGCATGGTTAGTGATAGAATTATATGGTTACTGTAGTTAAATCTACAAAAATAATTTTATAATATGTGAAAACAATGTTGATGAGTTGTCATTGCATTCAAAATAATGAATTATCCAAGTGACAAGATTTTATTTTTTTCTTTTTCTCCAACATAGGTGAGAAGAGGGTACATAACAAGTATTTTGAACACAGGTGGGGAAGTTCATGGTGAAAACCTAACCCTATCTAATAATTTAAAGTGTATGGATCTTAGTATATTTCTTAGAGTATTATGTGAACTTTATCAACTTGGACCAACTTGAACATTACCATATGAAATTTCTAGGTTGACTTATTTGGATCTATAATAATTACTATAATAGTAAAGTAAGTGGATATTTATCATTTATATGCATCCATCTAAGGGTAGAGAACACATACATTTGTAAACCATAATCTATTGGTAACATAAAGGAAAAATGAAAGGTATTACCACTTTCACACTCCATAACCATGTGACAAAGTTATTCCATAAGCATGGGAGGAAATTATGATCTCGAAGATGTCCTCATCAATAATCTATTTCATTAGAGATCCAAATGCAGCCAATGGATATTCTGCTAACCTCCAAAGTATCTCTCTGAAATGAAACCATACATTGATTGCTAACAACTAGAACTTATATACACTTTAATATTTCTTTATCGGGTCCATAATATTCTTAAAGGAAAATGATACATCTAATAGATACATGTGATATTCTCTTCAAATTAGAGAAACATATATATTGGACCTAAGTCCTTGTATAAAATTCAAGTGGCTATGGATTCCTCTGAAATAAGATCATCCGAAATTGGGTCATTTATGATATTGAGATTGTCAACAAGAAGGGGGGCCTCAACAAGATGATTGTATTCCATGGATATAAACTTCTTGGGATTGCACCTAACAATCTCAAGATGAAATCTCATGTACCATAACCAACCTTGAATTTCACTCAATATCTCATGGTATCTCAATTTTATTAATAGAATGCATGTTATTTTCATTGAAGTGAATTTCCCAGCTATTTTATGTTAAACTCTTCAAGAAAGTTTTTGGAGTCTTAATTTTATTATAGAACTAAAAATTACTCGAGTAAATTTTCAACTTGTTTATGTTAAGTCACATGAAAGGGTTCAATGTCTTATTTTTATTGTGTAAAAGAACTAAAGTCTATTCATAGAGGCCATGTATTTAAGACAATTTCTTTATATGATCCTTAAATTCATTTCTTTATTGGTCCAAAACAACAATGGTAATGTTGTTTTGTTTATACGACTTCAGACTTATAATATACAACATCCATCCCAACTTAGGATGGACACATCCTCCCCACTTACGATGGACAGATCACTCCCATGCCAAACATCCATACAACCATGTCATGTCATTTGGCCCAAAATAAATAAACACAAGAGAATGCATGTGTTCTTAGTGTGTGTTTTATTTATAACACACATGTGTTCATATTTTTATAGCAACAAGAACACATGTGCATTTTTAAAACATGAACATGTGTGCATTCCTATTACTATGTTCAACACAGTACATGCATAAGATACAGATTTCAACACAGTACATGGATAAAAGCTAACAACCCAACAAACACATGGTTAATCTCTCTATTAAGCAATCAAAGTAAAATGCAAATAGCTTGGATCTATCTTATTCTGACTCTTCAAAATATTTATAAGTAGGAATCAGACACAGGTCTGTCCTCTCTCTACAAATGCAGAATTCAAAATGTTGAAGATAAGAAGCCCCTCTACTTCTCTAATCTCCCTATTTAACCTAAAATGTTAGTCCTACTCTGAGTGGTCCTTCAACCAAACCAAACCACTACTAGGCATGATGAAATGTCCCTGTCCAAATAACTTGTGGCTTGATCTCCACGTAGGGAGTCGTGATCTGCCATCATGCATATCGGTTGCTAACAAACTATGATTCGTTAGACAACCAAAAAGGATCCCTCAGCATGTGACCAACTCATCACATTGTTGGCATGCCACTATGCCCCTGCAGCATGACTCATCTAGTATTGACACCTATCATATTAGATCTTCTATCCTATCTAGACTTGCTAGGAAATAAAATAATTTACATGAAAAATTAATATGGTTTTACAATGAATCCATCCTTGGGAATATGTCAAGACCTAAGGGTCTGACCAAAAATTTAGTAGTTGGCCTTGAGAGCTAACGGTCCTACATCAAATTCCCAACGTAGAAAGAAATCATGACGTCCTGGTCATATGTCTTCAGCTTATGTTCTCCTGGATCCCAATCTTTGTCTGCTACTTTCCAGAATATTCACTATCTCCAGTTATCTTTGGCTGAATCTTCCAATATTTCAAACCTTATGTTGTAATACTCCACTGTATTTACCTTCATCATTCTTCACTTTCCAAATAATTCCACAGTGGACTGCTTTATTCATTATGTTGTAACTCTTCTTAGGTATTTTCATTAAATCCCATAGTTCGTCTATGAAACTTTTTAACTCAGTCTGTTGTTGCAAACAATTCTTGTTCTTTTCACTATGCCACTGCACTTGGCTGTACTTTTCCCATTCAGCTCTAAACCGCTGAACATTTTCTTCAACTTTTCTCAACTTCAATCTCTATTTTTGCTTGCATAATTGCTTCAAATGCTGTCCCATATATTGCTATGGGTATTTCTCTAGAAACTGCTCTTGATACTACCCTTGATATTGCCTCCACTCTTACTTCCTTTATGCTCTTGTAAGCATCTCCCTCTGCAATATCCTTCTCATGCTCTTTGTCTGCAAATTTACTTTCAAAAAGTAATGTGTCTCTCATTTTTTTGATTGGAACAACATAGCCCCTTACACTGATCTGAATATTAGTTAACATAACATACTTTAGCCAACTAATATCTGCTTTTGTCTCAGTCAAAACTTAAGACATTTCCATCTTATTGACTGCAATCCTTTTCAGCAAACTCTTCAACCATCCATCTTCTTCTTGATTCATCTCAAACACATCATTAACATGCTAATCATTGACTTCAGCATAACTCTCTTCCTCTTGTTCCAATACTTCCAGCAAGTACTTCAAACATTTATTCTCTACTTGATTCCCTTCAAGCACTTCTTCAGTATGATGCATTATCGTGTCAACAAAACTCTCCTCTGGCTCTGTCTTAACAATATTTGGTAATTGTCTTTCAATTCCTTAACCACTTCTATTAGTCAATTCAATCAAAATTATGCGGTGTGGGTACTCCTTGGATGCGGATTCAAATTCCGCATCCAACAAGCTCTTCCGATCGAAATTTGAGTAAAAGCATAGGGAGATCTGTCGAAAATACGAACACAAAAAGTAGTTTTTTTCTTTTTTCCTCCAAAATTAATAAATATTATTTTATTATTTTAACTATTATTTTATTATTTTCCTTAGGAGGCCCATTTTAGATGTCAAAATTCCTCTAATGAGCCTCATCTTCATCCTTATGATCTTCTTCTTCCTTGTCACCGAATAAAATTCTTTATGACACTATCTCATCCATCTCTGTCAAAATAGAATTCTTATTTCTCACTTCTGTGACAATCCCAAAGGTATGTTTATTACCCTTACTTTGGCTCTCTGAGTAAACCAAATATTATTTGTCCACAACAGGAACAAATTCTCTCTCATAAGACATGATTGTCTCTTCCCCAATAAGATTGTTGCCTTCATTAATTAAGGACTATGTAGACTCCTTCTACTGCAATAACTCACATCGCCCTTTGTCATCGCTTGACAACACTCCTTTCTAGCCATCTAGACTTAATAGATATTCCACACTTTCATATTTGTCTATGCACTCTTCAAGGTAATTCATCTCTTCATCAAAACTATTAAAACATAGCTTATTTACCTAACATTTCCATTCACAATTTGACTCATATTTCTCTAACACATTCTCCAGCAATAACATCTCCCTGTTAGCTTCTTTGAGCACAATATATTCATGTTTGACATCTTCCTCATCTTTATTCCTTTCCTGGAAACCTTCGATTTTCTTCATTTCTAGGACTGATCCCTCTTTAGTTTGAGACATAGCTGTCTCACTTACATATTCACTGCTATCTCATGCTGTAGCATCCCCAACCCTTCGACTGGAAAAGAGGATGCTACCATACACCAAACATCCGGGAAACTAGCCCCATGAACATGTACATACATATAAAAACCCAAATGCTTGAACATACTATAGACTAAGATGCATAATCATACATATACTCAGTGGAAGCAAAACATACAATTCAGCATTCAACATGTCCATCATCATAATTCATTAACAGTAAATATGATTGCAAAACAGATTAGTCAAGAATACTAATCTTATAAGAACTGTCCCACAACCAGCTATGTCGCTACAACATTCCACCCAAACATAGGCCAGCGTGCTCCTTAATCTCTCACCAATGCTACCACCCCCCAAGTCGGGCATGATTCCCCAAGGAATAAGGAACAAGCAGGCTTACACATAGCCAAGGATAAAAAAACATTCAAGGGTACACAATTCATCCAAACCAACACAGTTGGGTTTATCAAGCAAATAACAGATCATCCAAGCCAACATAGTTGGGTTTATCAAGCCATCCAAAAGCTGGGAAAGGCTAAATGCTAAGCTGGTGAGATCATTGAAGAGTTAAGGACACCTACACCAAAACTAACCTGACTTCTAGGACACCCACACACACCCAGCACAAGGAAATCAGTCCTTTCTCTACTACAGACTCCCTCAGGCCCTGACCTTCCTTCGAGTGCTATTCAGGGGTTGTGGAGAAGAAAGAAATCCTTCTAGCTTTGTCTGTGTGGTTCCCAAACCCACCAGGTTTGTCAAGAAAATCAGGCCCTCATCACCACCCCAATACAGTCCGAAGACCAACCACTACATGCATACAACAAAACCAACAATTACAGCTTTGACAGGGGAAAACAAATTCCTCAGTCGTTCTTGGCCCTATTGTGGCCAAAACAACTCAATGGTAACCTACAACAGCTCCAAAGTGTGAGGGAAAACATATCCAAGACAATGTAGGTACTCACAGCTACCACTGATCAGGGGAAGAACAACAACCGATCTCACAATGAAAACCACCGAAACATTTCATAGTTCCATGATGGGAAAAGGGATAGACTCTCTGCGTGAGTGGGAGGGGAAATGTATCCACAGACCAACAATCAGTGAGAGGAAGGAGAACCGAACCCCACACATAGAATTGTGAGGCCTTTTTATCTCCACTCTACGTGAGGAAAAATGAATAGCCAAAACGATTGATAGTTTTTTCCAAATGGTGCGTGAAGGTGAGCAGAACTGGAGAGAGTGGCAGAGTGCATGTGTACAGGCTTTCCACCCACCACTACCCACCAAATAACTGCCCTGTGCATGTGGACAGGCTTGACACATGGCTTTTCCCCATGGGTTCCAGGTTTAACAATCCCGCCCCTTATCCTTAGGAAATCATGCCCTTTTCAATATAGTTGCATTGACATAGCTGGTTGAGGTTCTTTTTAATTAAAATGCATAGTTACATGAGGCCACAACTTAATATGTGTCGTATATCCCGATATACCATCAGTGACAATTCCAATCACCGAAACATAACATAGCCAAATCGATGGTGGGGATTTTGCCTTTAGCTCCACACCATGATTATTTACCATATATATATCATGTATATTTAATGCATTAGGGTCAAAGCCTAGGTGTTACATTCCCCTCCCCATTCAATAGCACTATCCTCAGTGCTTTATAAAATTTGAACAAAATGCCACATTGGTATCGCCTCAGTGTTCCGTAGAATTGAACAAAAATGGATTTGCCAATCGCATGACATCCTCTAGCTCCCACATAGCCTCTTCAGGTCTGTAGTGCTCCCATTGCACCTTTACCTACCCTATGGCTCGGTTCCATAGCATTGTGACCTTCCTGTCAAGGATGCGCATTGGCTCGATTTGGAACTCTCCCTCGAGTTCCACCTGAATCACATCCCAATTTATCACATGGTTAGGATCATGTACATATTTCTTAAGTAAAGAAACATGAAAAACATTGTGAGCTCTAGTACTAGCAGGCAATGCAAGTCTATATGCAACTGGCCCTATTCTTTCAAGCACTTCAAATGGCCCACAATATCTTGGTGATAGCTTGGCACAACTTCCAAGCTTCAAGGAACTCTTCCTTGCCCTCACTCTGAGGTAAACATTATCCCCAACACTAAGCTACTTGTTCACCCTATGCTTGTCTGCATAGATTTTCTATCTGTCCTGTGCTGCTTTTAGATTCTGCCTGATCTTTACAACCTCTTGCTCCATTTCCTTGAGAAGTTCCAGTCCAAGCACAACCCTGTTCACTGGATTATCCCAAGTCACCGGTGTCCTACACCTTCTTCCATATAAAGCTTCATATAGACTCATCCCCAAGGATTCCTACTGTCCATTGTTGTAAGCAAACTCTACCAGGTGTAAGTAATCTTCCCACTTGGTTGGTTTGTCCATCACATACATGCGAAGCATATCTTCAAGCACCTGATTAACTCTCTCTGTCTACCCATCTATCTGAGGATGGTATGCAGTGCTGAAGTTTATCTTTGTACCCAAATCTGCAAACAACCCCTTCCAAAAATTGGAAGTGAACTTGACATCTCGGTCAAAGACTATTGCTTTCGGCAAGCGATGCAATTTGAAAATATCCTTCATGAAGATCTTTGCAATGTCATCAGTCTTATGTGTAGAATTAACTGGTATAAAATTTGTTGCCTTTATCAACTTGTCTACCACAACCATGATGGAATCATGTTGTCTCCAAGTCATCGACAATCCTGTAATAAAATCCATGGAAATAAATTCCCATTTCCATTCTAGAATTGGCAAAGGCTACAACAAGCCTGCTAGATGTTGATGCTCAACCTTTACCTATTGACATTTCATGCACCTCGAAATATATTCAGCCATGTACTTTTGCATTCCTGGCCAAAAGTACTGCTTTCTGGTGGTAGCAATTGTCTTCTGGTATCCTGGGTGACTGGAATACGGAAATTGATGGATTTCATCCATAAAAACTCTCCTCAAATCTGCTACATTAGGAATATAAATTCTTCCTTTATAAGTAAGAATCCCATCTTCTTCCAATTTATATCCCTTATACCTCTTCTCAAGACTTTGCTACTGCAATTTGTCTTTTACCTCCTCATACAATTTATCTCCAACAGTTTGATTAACAATCTGCTGCCTCAAATACTAAGAGATTCCACATGCATTTCCTGCACCTCTCTGTTGAGTGCATCAGCTACCTTATTCTCTTTCCCCTTTATGTTCTTGATTTCAAAATCAAATACACATAACAATTCCAGCCATCTTGCTTGCCTAGCATTCAGAGTAGGCTGATCAAACAAATACTTCATACCACAATGGTCTATCCTGAGCTCAAATCTCCTACCCATCAAGTAATGTCTCCACATATTGAGAGCATGTACTATGGCTGCAAGCTCTAGATCATGAGTGGCATAGTTCTTCTCATGCTCCTTCAGCTTTCTTGACTCATAACATATCACGTGGTTATCTTGCATAAGGACTCCTCCAAGCCCTTGTCCGCATGCATCGGTACACACCACAAAATATTTCTTTGGATCTACAACTTTCAATACAGGTGCACTAATGAGAATATTCTTCAACTGCTGGAATATTTCTTCACACCTCTAGGTCCATTCAAAATTTATCCCCTTCTTTTGCAAAGAAGTGATGGCATGCGTAACTTTGGAGAATCCCTCAATGAATCTCTCGTAATATCCTGCAAGTCCCATAAAAGATCTTACATTTTGTCACATTTCTTGTAGTATGCCAATTCATAATGGATTCAATATTTTCAAGGTCCACGGATACACCCTCTTGTGAGATAATATGGCCCAAATACTGAATTCTATCTCTATAGAGGTCACACTTGCTCAGTTTTTCATACAGCTGATGCTCCCTAAGCTATTGCAATGTCAATCTCAAATGATCTTCATGCTCCTTCTCATTCTTAGAATAAACAAGAATGTCATCAAGGAAAACAAGAACAAACTTGTCCAAATAGTTACTGAAGACATTATTCATAAGGCACATAAATGTAGCTGGTGCATTTGTGAGGCCAAATGGTACCACTACAAACTCATAATGTCCATACCTTGTTCTGAAGGCTGTCTTATGAATGTCTTCATCCTTGATTCTCACCTGATGGTAACCAAACCTCAAGTCAATCTTGGAAAATACCTTGGCTCCTCTCATTTGATTAAAGAGGTCATCAATCCTATGCAAAGGATATTTATTCTTTATAGTAACCTTGTTCAATTTTCTGCAATCAATACATAACCTGAGTGTACCATATTTCTTCTTTACAAACAGAACTAGTGCTCCCCAAGGAGACACACTCGGTCGGATATACTTCTTTTCCAACAACTCTTGTAGTTGCATCTTCAATTCTAGCATCTCCGATGTATTCATCCTGTAGGGTGTCTTGGACACTGGTGCTGCTCCTGGCCCAAGTTCAATTATGAAATCAATGTCCCTCTTTGGATGAAGCCCTGGAATCTCATCAAGAAACACATCCTTGAATTATTGTAGCACCTGATAGTCCTCCAACCTAGGAGTTTCATCTCCTGTTGGCTCCAAAATATGAGCTTCATACAACTGGCAACCTTTCCTACAGAACTTCTTTAACTTCATTACTGAAACCTGCCTTACTAAAATCACCTTTGGAATGCCTTCCACAACTACTGGGTTTCCTTCTTCATTCATGCATTCAAAAGTCTTGTTGTAACATTCAATCTTCACTCTGTGAGTTTCTAACCAATACATTCTAATGTGAACATCATAGGAACCAAGTGGTAGAACATTCAGATATACACAAGTGATCAACCCATTCATGAACAATGGGCATTTCTCTACCACTTCACTAACCTTTCTCTTAGTCCCAGTGGCTAGCTGAACTAACCAAGATTTTCTATGCTTTACTTTCTTAAAAGCACAAATCTCCACTACTCTAGGAGTGATGTAACTGTGAGTAGAACCAGGATCAATCAAAATAGAAATAGATTGTTCAACAATCTTACCTGCAACTTTAACCACAGTTGACTGGTGATCTGCCTGGCGGTCCTCCAGTGCTGCATAAATACTAGGGACTGCCCTTGCTACTTGTTCCAATGTTTCTGCTTCTTGAATGTTATAAGTTGGTCTTGCACTTTCATTCTCAAGTGGACAATATCTGCACAAGTGGGGTCCTTCACATTTCCAACATTTGAGTGGTCCTTTATTCTGTTGTGGATCTTTAGGCTTTCCACCTGTCACTCCAGCTGGATTACTCGCATCTTGGGATGGCTACTTCTGTTGATTCTTGAATATAGAAGGTTTGAAACCTTTCTTCCTTTGGTCAAACTTCTCATTCTTCTTGTCCTTCCATGCCTTATGGTAATCAGGTTTACCCTTGCTTTGCTCATAGCAACACTTAGCCTTCCTTATTGTTTCTTCAAGAGTTCTCGGTTCATAAAAATCAATTCTATCTTTGTAAGACTGAGGCAATCCACACAGAAACTGCTGGACTTTCACTTTTTCATCTCTGATGTACCAGACATACCTCAACAATTCCAAGAACTTATTTGCATACTCTTCCATGGTCTGTTGTCCCAATCTCAGCTCATGGAATTCTTTGATCTTATCATCATAATACTTGTCAAAGAGGTATTTCTACTTGAAATACTTCTTGAACTATTTCCACTTCAATCTCCTTTCACTGATATTCTTTACTTGCTTGAAGTGTTCCCACCAGATGGATGCTCTTCCATTCAGATTGAATATGGAAACTCTTGCCTTCATGTTTCTTGAATAATTCTGCACTTGAAAGTACTTATTTATCCCAAGAAGCCAAGCTTCAGCCTCTTGTCTAGTCTTTACCTCACCATCAAATGTAGGAGGTTTAGCCTTCTTAAATTCATCCCAAGAGCGATCCCTATGGTGTCTCTTTCTTTTTCTTTACAAGAGGATGAACTTGTATCCCCATTGGATTCTTCAGAGTCAAATGATCCAATAGAAGTTTGTTTCCTTCTCCTAGTACCGCTCTTATTTCCTTCTAGTTGTGTTGTACCTCGTCCAGAGTCTATCTTTCTCTGCAAGTCTGTCAAACTCTGCAACATGCCAGCATTCAACTGATGCTATTCTTCTTGGGATTTAATCAAGCTTCTCATGGTGGCTGCAACATCTGACAGTGTCTCTTGGAATCTCCTTCCATTAGACTCTATGTCATCATTTCCATTACAGACATTTTCTCCCATGGCATCTCTCACATGCTCGTAAGAATCTCAAGCATCATATGCATCATGGGTTCTCATAACTAAATCACCACTTACCTACCAACTGTAATTTTTGAAATACTTCCCTTGAAGGTGACTATGATTCTGCAAATGTGTTATATAGAAAATTGTTAGATACATACCTTGATAAAAATAGAACTACTTACCTTCTCTTGGAAAATCATAAAATAATGATTTTTCTTAAACATAAAATCTTCTTCCTTTTTATCCCTATAGCCCCCTGGAAATATGCTAAAAACCCACTGAAAAACAGTTGAAAAAAATCTACTTGAAAAACCCAAATTTCCTTGTATAGAATTGGGTCTCATCCCAACTAACATTCCGACATTTCGGCGGTCAGAACAACTAATTTCCTCCACTACTCATCGGGGGTTTTTTCATCTATTTCTCTCCAGCGTGTCGGGTCCATAGTTATCTAATCCTCTGAACTATAACGGCGTTGTCCAAGACTGTTATCATATCTCCAGTATAACGGCGATCGGATCCACTATACATTGGGTGGCTAGTCCTCTAAGCATCCGAAATGGCGGCCAATGAACTCTTTGTGATTTCCATGGGCCATTACCCTATCAGTTGTCAGAACAGTTAACTACTGTGGCATCGATGGTCCAAAACTAAAAGGGTCTGTTGTTTCAGTGACCCAAACCACTAACATTCTCTGACATTGCGGTGATCCAAACAACAATTTACCTCCTGTGTCAGCGATCGTAAGTGTTAACTACTGCCGCATCATCGATCAGATCTACTAACCATCGGGTGGATATTGTCTTAGACTACCACAAAGACAGGTTCACAAACCTTTAACTTTTTCTGATCAACTATCGGAAGCACTAATCACTGCGGCATCGACGATTGGAGCCCCTATCCATCGGAAGGATAGTCTACTAGCAAGCCGCAATGACAGACGCACAAACAACTAAACTTTTTCGATGTTCATCGGTAGTCTAATCTTCTAATATTTTCCAATGACATCCAAAAATAACTCCTATATATCGTTGATGGGTTCAACACTTAGATAAATTTTTGAAAATTTTCTTCTTGGCATCGGCTCTTCAAAGAACTAAGTTTCGTCGACGTTTCGACGGTCTTCGGGAGATCTCCGCCGAAACTGCAGCTCTTCCTTCAAATAATAATTGTCGATCCACTTCACTAGACTTCGAAAGCTTCATCCTATATTCATCGGCAATCCCATCAACTAACTTCCACCGATCGTTGATGGTTTCAACACTTCGACAAAAAAACTTCTTTTGAAAAAATTTTCTTCTTTGTCTTCCACCGCAACGGCTGTCGAAACAACTAACCGTCAAGTGGTTAGTCCATTAAACACCCACAACGACAGATGCATAATCAACTAATTTATTCCAATGTAGTTCATCAGCGGTTCCATCCACTAACTTCTGCCAATCCGTCTAACTAATCTTTGCTGAATTTCTCTTTCCCTCACCAACGTGTCATCGACAACTTCATCATCTAACTTTACCCGACGGCGCTGATGTTTCAGCGAACCTATCAACTAATTTTCGCTTATCCATTCACTAAATTCCACCGATGTTTTGACGATCCTTAGCCATACGGAACCATCGTTTTGGTGCTCCCATCGTCTAGTCATTGGTGATGCAATCAACTAACTTCCGTCGATCATTGATGGTCTGACTTAGAAAAAAATTTCAAATTTTTTTCTCTCATTTGTCTTTTCTCCTACGGCGTTTCGACGATCTCTTCGTCTATCCTTCACCGATCTTCAACGGTCTGTGTCGAGTGGTCTTTAGCATATACATTCCGCTATATCTAAGGGTCTTCTCACTTAGTCCTCCGATGAGACAACGACCTAAGACTTAGAAAAACAATTTCTTTGAAGTTTTGTTGTCATTCATTTTCTTCTGGGAAGGGGGAAACCTGCCTCTGCTAGCTGGTTCTTTATGGCCCTCTAAGTTCCAATGCTACAATTATGGCTCTGTCACTACATTTTCACATCCCGTTCAGGCCCATGCTACAACATGAGCTCTGATACCACACTGTAGTGTCCCCGACCCTCCGACCAACGAAGAGGATGCTACCATACAACAAACATCCGAGCAACTAGCCCGATGAACATGTACATACATATAAAAACCCAAATGCTTGAATATAATACATACTAAGATGCATAATCATACATATACTCAACGGAAGCAAAACATACAATTCAGCATTCAACATGTCCATCATCATAATTCATTAACAGTAAACATGATTGCAAAACAGATTAGACAAGAATACTTATCTTATAAGAGATGTCCCACAACCAACTACGTCGCTACAACGTTCCACCCAACCATAGGCCAGTGTGATCCTTAATCTCTCAGCAATGCTGCCACCCCCCTTAGATGGGCATGATTCCCCAAGGAATAAGGAACTAGCAGGCTTACACACAGCCAAGGATAACAAAACATTCAAGGGTACACAATTCAGCCAAACCAACACAGTTGGGTTTATCAAGCAAATAACAGATCAGCCAAGCCAACATAGTTTGGTTTATCAGGCCATCCAGGAGCTGGGAAAGGCTAAATGCTAAGCTAGTGATCTCATTGAAGAGTTAAGGATGCCTACACTAGAACTAAACTAACTTCTAGGACACCCACACACACCCAACACAAGGAAATTAGTCCTTTCTCTGCTACAGAGTCCCTCAGGCCCTGACCTCCCTTCTAGTACTATTCAAGGGTTGTGGAGAAGAAATCCAACCCTCTAGCTCTGTCTGTGTGGTTCCCAAACCCACTAGGTTTGTCAAGCAAATCAGGCCCTCATCACCACCCCAATACAGTCCGAAGACCAACCACTGCATGCACACAACAAAACCAACAATTACATCTTTGACAAGGGAAAACAAATCCATGAGTCGTTCTTGGCCCTATCGTGCCCAAAACAACTCAATGGTAACCTACAGCGGCTCTGAACCATGAGGGAAACACAACCAACACAACATAGGTACTCATAGCTACCACCGATCAGGGGAAGAACAACAACCGATCTCACAATGAAAACCACCAAAACATTTCATAGTTCCACGATGGGAAAAGGGACAGACTCTCTGCATGAGTGGGAGGGGAAATGTATCCACAGACCAACAATCAGTGAGAGGAAGGAGAACCAAACCCCACACATAGAATCATGAGTCGCTTTTATCTCCGCTCTGCGTGTGGAAAAATGAACAGCCAAAATGATTGATATTTTTTCCCAAACGGTGTGTGAAGGTGAGAAAAACTGGAGAGAGTGGGAGAGTGGAAGCATTCCTTATTTTTTTTCCTTCCCCCCACATGAATGGAAAGATCCAGCTGGAGGAGGGTGTATGTGGATAGGCCTTCCACCCACCACTACCCAGCAAAAAACTACCCTCAACTAATAGTAGGGTTCTTTAGATGGGTGGATGACACATGGCTTTTACCCATGGGTTCCAGGTTTAAGAATCCCCCCCTTATCCTTAGGAAATCATGCCCTTTTAAATATTGTTGCAATGACATAGTTGGTTGGGGTTCTTTTTAATTAAAATGCATAGTTACATGAGGCCATAACTTAATATGTGTCGTATATCTCGATATACCATCGATGACAATTCCAATCACCGAAACATAACATAGCCAAATCGATGGTGGGGATTTTTCCTTTTTCTCCACACCATGATTATTTACAATATATATATGTCATGTATATTTAATGCATCGGGATCAAAACCAGGGTGTTACACCTGCTATGTCACAATCCCAATCTATCTATGACACTGCTTCTTCATCTTCTATAAGAATAAAATTCTGATCCTTCATCATTGTGAAAGTTCTAGATGTATATCCAACCATATTTTCTTGACCATGCAGATAGTTCAACTCCTCTTTATCTTTGTTAATATCAGGTTTCATCATAGGAGGCATGAATGCTTCATCTTAATTAGTGTTACCTTCATCACTTGACAAGGAATTTTCAATTTCCTTCTGCTGTAACACTTCATCTTTGTCTTTTCTTGCAAGACACTCTTCATCACATCTTTCTTTCCAACCTCCAACTTCACTCAAGACAACTTCAAAAGATAGATTGTCTTCTACATAACCTACAAACACATTCACTTTTTTCACAGTAAACTCACAAGACTCAATGGTCTTATTTGATGACTCAATCACCAAATCTTCCTCTGGATGTTCCAAGCATTCTACAGGACTTAGAAAATATTCAATAGTCTTCTGTTCAACCTCCTCAAGCATAACATCTAAAGGCTTAATATCCTCCTTTGTCTCTTTCAGTTCTTGGTCATCATCATGTGCCAATTCTTTTTTGTTCTCAGCTTTCACAATAAGCTGGAAATAATCACTTTCACTTAGCTGTGTATGTGCATGTACATGAGACTCAAGTTGTCTCATCTTCTCCCAGAACAGAATTCAGAGGATGGCCTCTTCCTTCATTCTCTATGATAATATTAGCAGATTGTCCATATTCATTCTTTGTACCTGTAGACACACACAAAATATCAGTTTCCAAAAGTTAAGACCTCTTGGCCTCTCTTGAAGCTTCATCCTTCAAGACTTCTCTCAGACACTCTCTCGCCTTGAGTATATCTTCTTCACACTGAGAATTCATCAGTTTCTCTTCTCTCCTTTGTAGCTTATTCCACTTCACCTTTCTTTTCACAAGAAAACCACATATCTGGTCTTCTTCCTCCTTCTGTAATAGTTCCATCAAAACTTTCAGATGGACTTCTATCTCATCCTTCTCTCTCTCATACTCTTCATCACTCAACTTCCTCCATATGCCATTTTCCTTGGCATTTTCTTTCCTCGTTTTGTGAATTCCTCCTGAAACTATGCTATGACTCTCAATAGTCATTTTCTTGAGTTTCTTTCACTCCCTATGAGTTGCACTAGCCTCTGCAGTAACAGTTCTCCCTACTACACCTCACCGAACCGAACCTCCTCTGTGCTTGCTATTTTGGCAAGTACCGATCCTCTTTCTAGAACCCTTCTGAGAAAATATCTATGCTCCTTCTAGGATTTCTCTCACAACTCATCTACATGAGAACATAATTGTCCTCTTGTACTTCAATCTTCACTTGAAATACTAGGTTTTGGCCACACTTCTGTTTTCTCTCAAAAATCTTACCTAGTTTCTTTCATCACCGCCCTCAATGACTTTGATCTTCTTTGCTAATATGATTCACTTCTGTTGATACCCCTTTGCATGCATACACTCCTCCCAAAGTAGATATCCATGCCTATATATTACTTTTCAGGCTCCAATCCTCTTCTTTGTTGGAATGCAAAACTCTTCCACTCACAAGTTCTCTTCTATACTTCTCGGCTGTCTTCTATCTTCACAAAATACTGTCTTGTACCCTGTGTTCTTTCCTTTTTCCTCAGAGTAAACTTACCCTCTTCCTTCATGCATCACTACACTTCTCCTTATTACCTTCATAACTTCTGTGTTCGCCTCTAATCTACTTCTATCATGACCTCTTACTCTTCCAATGCATGCAACCATCTTCTCACACTAAGCCTCTGCAATAATAGTTCTCTTTCACATTGTTACAACTTACCTCACCAATCCCCTTCTCTTTACTTGGTATTTTGGTAGCGTTGTTTTTATATCTAGAACCTATTGAGTACTCTTCTATTCTCTTTCAGGCTTCTACTATTATGCTTTTTCCTCACATGCGCATATCCTTCACACGTGCTTCTACATCACTTACTCACTTCCCCAGAAAATTCTACCCACAATCACAAGTGTGGAATCGCCCAACAACTTCTACCCAGTCATACCTCGAAGTTTCTTCTATTTTCCAACACAAAGGAAATATTTTCCCACTCTAATACCAAAATTGGTGCAGGTGGGTCAATCACAGCCAACTCCAACCAACACTTCCAGGATCCGGTGGCTCCTACACTTAGCAGGACTGCCCAATTTAGCTTAATGGCAAAATTATGCGCTAAAATTGCCTCCCCAAAACTTTGCCTCAGCAATCGCCTTTCTGCAACTCTGTTTCTACAGTCGGGTTACGGGATGCAGGATATTGAACACCCAACGTTGTGCTCTATATCTTTCTTTCCACAATGGCCTTCCCGCAATCGAGTTGTGGGATGCATGATCCCAAGCCTCCAAAGTTGCTTCCTCGCAAATTTTTCTCTACAATTCTTCAAACCATCAGATCTTTGCGGCCTTCACTCTAACCATCGATCTAATTTTTTTGCAAACCTCTTAGATCTCTGCAGACCTGTTAACTTCCTTGTAACTTCCATTGCAGGCTTCTTCTAGACCGTCAAATCTTTATCTGCGGACTCAATCTCAACCGTTCATTCTCTGCAAAACTTGTTAATGGTAGAGAATCTGTGGGTTGCACCGATTGATCATGGAAATGATCAATCCACCCTGTAATCATCCTGATTATTTATCCTATCACTCTTATGCATGCGTCTACACTCTACTTCAACTATTCAAGCAAGAAATTGATGTGTGAATTCAACAACTTCACAGAAATACCCAATGTTTAGGAAAACACCGAAGTCGGCTCTGCAAGATACACAGTTCAACACAGTACATGCATAAAGGCTAACAACCCAACAAACACACGATTAATCATTCTATTAAGCAATCAAAGTAAAATGCACATAGCTTGGATCTCTCTACTTCCGACTCTTCAAAATATTTACAAGTAGGAATCAGACACAGGTCTGTCCTCTCTCTGCAAACTCAGAATTCTAAATGTTGAAGAGAAGAACCCCCTTTACTTTTCTACTCTACATATTTAACATAAAATGTTACTCCTACTCTAAGTGGTCCTACAACCAAAACAAACCACTACCTGACATGATGAAACGTCCCTGTCCAAACAGCTTGTGGCTTGATCTCTACGCAAGGAGTCATGATCTTCCATCATGCCTATCACTTGCTAACAAACTATGACTCATTAGACAACCAAAAAATATCCCTCAGCATGTGACCAACTCATCACATTGTTGGCATGCCACTATACCCCTGCAACATGACTCATCTAGTACTAACACCTATCAGATTAGATATGCTATCCTATATAGACTTGCTAGGAAATAAAATACTTTACATGAAAGTTTACAATGGTCTTACAATCAACCCCTCCTTGGGTAGATTTCAAGACCTTAGGGTCTGACCAGAAATCTAGTAGTTGGCCTTGAGAGCTAATGCTCCTACATCAATTTCTAAAAGTAAAATTTAAATATTAATAAAGTCCAGTTGATTTCCTATATTTTGTCTTCTCACATTACCTTAAAAT
The DNA here is from genome assembly GCA_001517045.1 of Pseudotsuga menziesii. NCBI lineage: Eukaryota > Viridiplantae > Streptophyta > Pinopsida > Pinales > Pinaceae > Pseudotsuga > Pseudotsuga menziesii. The sequence goes on along the minus strand of LPNX010152058.1, from coordinate 142,929 downwards.
TTGTTATGCAAGTACCTCTAACTTCCTCTTGAAGTAAGAGGTTCCTATTTTTTAGTGTTATGTGGCAACTAAAGTGTCTTGAAAGCAGATAATGTTTGTTGTTCATCAACCCTTCTAATGCTTGACTGTTCTTGGGTTTTCATACATTTATTTCACTTCTCTCTCTCTCTCTCTCTCTCCTGTTATCCTATGCATCCTTTTATACTCATGGAGCAGATCCAAAACTTGTCCAGAAGTTGTTGGGGTCAATAATCTCTTCTTGTACCTTTTATGGTGGTCTTAAAAAATAAAGAATCCAGCAAGTGGCAATATGAGAGCCATTAATAGGTTTTGAGAACTAAATATGAATATTAGAGGAAATTTTAGAGCCATTAATATGTTTTGAGCACCAAGTATAGCTATCATGACTTTAGAAATGGATATGGGAGAAAATTATAAACTTATGCCCTAAACTTTTCTTTTATGGCCCAAGTCCTTTGGAAAACATATTGTACCTCAACACAAGACCCTTATAGGAGGATTTTAGGAACAACGTAGATCTATTCTGAGTCCTTCATCATTTTTGAAGGAGGAAACATTGGCCTTTGACCATAAAGGAATATTTTATTGGATGATGGTTGTGGATCATGTTTTTCACAACCATATATGATTGGTCTAGGGGTTCTTAGGACTTTGATTAGGTATATGGAACCATTGATCCGAATTTATGTGTGAACGAAATGAAAGAACATATACAGATTCATTATAATAGACATTTTGCGAAGATAACAGAGATACAGTAAACAAATATTCTATTAAATTGTGGAAATAGAATAGACTGTAATACAATTGTCAAAATGGTGGTAGCTATCTCTGCGAAGAGATGTGGCTGCTACACTCATCCGTGCCAAGCTGAATAAAAAATGGGGCCAAAGGGGTCTATTTATAATACGAATGAGGTAAGAACCCCAAAAGTCTAAAACGTTACCCTAGAAGATGAACCATCATAAAGTTTGCGGCCCCAAGGTGGTAAGTTGAACAGACAACTTCCCGGGGTCATAACTTTTGCATACGATCCTTAATTTGGGCGTTTGATAGCTCGTTGGAAAGCTCTGTCTAATATTTACAACTTTTGGTTGGCCAAATGCATGTTGATGGGAGACATTTGTCCCTGAATCTCTAAAAAATGTCGTTTAGGGCCTCAAAACGGCCCTAGAAGTTTAGGACTTGAAAAACTGTAAAAAAATAACTAGGAAACTACCAAAATGGACAATTGTTTTGAGCCATTGGAATAGGTGGGTGTCCATCGATCTCCATTTGGATCAATCCTCCCTCCTCAGGATGCAATGGTCTCCATTGCATCAAATCCCATATCATATCTCGAACTGTGTGTTGAGTTGATCTCCTGGTGTGACATTTGTTGAAGTGAAGAGGTTGCTTTTCTTTGGCATCTTGAGAGGGTTGTAATTGTTGTGTGGATGATTTTTTTTTGGATGAGCACCTTGAATGCATGGTTTTGCATCATAGAGGTACTTGGATAGATGAGGAAATGATGGCTCTGTTTTCTTCTTATGTCTGATGAGCAGAGACACCCTGTGTAGAGGGTGTGGAGGTATCTGTGATCTTATGTTCTCCTTCAGACACAATTGTGAGGAGGAATAATTTCCTGGTGTGGGAGATTATCTTCCAAACCTGCGAGACTATGGCAGGTGCAACTGTCTCTCAGATCCGGTAGAGTTGTCCTCCCAAACTGACAATGACATTGCAAGGTCGTGACTCATATACAACATGACGCTTCCACATATATGGTTGTCCTAAAAGAACATCATAGACTTCAAGTGAGGCCACATCAGACAATACCTCGTCTTTGAAAAGCTTGATGCCATATGGTAGGATGCATTACTAAGTAATGTGGATACCTCGTCCTTGTCTTAGCCAACTGATGTTGTAAGGTTGCAGGTGTGGTGTTGTCAGAAGCTCCAATCTCTTGACAACTTCTGCTGAGATCAGGTTCTTTTGGTTGTCGTTGTCAACAACAAAATGTAGAGGCATTCCCTTCACCCACATCTGGGAGTGGAATAGGCGCTCCTCTGCCTCTGACTCTTCGGGATCCTCTAGTTGAATCTATGCGGTAGCAATAGTGGCAGTGGGGTCTGCATCAATGATCTGCCTCCCATTGTATGCGGCTGTGGCATTAGGGTCAGAATCAGAATCAGGATCTGATTCTGAAGATTTGATCTCGGCCACTAATGACTGCTTTGAGTGACATTCATCAGTGTTGTGCCAAGGGATTTTATGAAATTTGCACCACTTACCAGTGTCCTTCTTTGTCTTTCCATCTCCCTTCTTTGCTTGTGGTAGGGACTGGTTGTCCTTTCCTTGTCCTGTGTTTTGTGGGCCAGGGTTTCCCTTGCCTTGCTTCTACGCTGGGCATGTAGGTCCAGAGTCTCGCTTGTTCTTTTGTTGAAATTTCTCCTCGATTTTGATAGCATACCGATAGGCATATCCAAGTGAAGAGATGTCAAGGAAGTCCATCTCAGTTTGAATGTACCGATGTATACCACTACTATATTTCAGAATCTGGTGTTGCTTGGAGTCCTTGATACTCAGCTTTGTACATAAGGTATGAAATTTGTTGGTGTACTCCAACACCGTCTGGTCCCTTTCTTGACGCAGAATGGTCCATTTTGTGTACTGGTCATCATAGTTTCCCACAGGTTAATACTGTTCCCTAACAACAACTATGAAAGAGGCCCAAGTGGGATTTGTTTCAAACATTCCAAACTCGTCTGATGAGTTTTTCTCACAATAAATACCCCACCAATTTTGGACATGGGGGACTGCCTTAAGGAGCACAAAGGTGATCTTTTCTCTATCGAAAAAATTGTGGATAGATAAGGGTGAATCCGCGGACCCGGGTAACACTTTTTGGCAAGCGCATTTCGGCAAAAACAGAAAAACGCACCTCGATCGAGGTCTTGTTAAAACCTTGACCGAGGTCTTAATATCTCGACCGAGGTTTTATCAAGCCCTCGACTGAGGTTTTGTTCAGCCCTCGACCGAGGTATTTCTTAACACTCGGTCGAGGTATTAAAACCTCGACTGAGGGTTAATAAATACCTCGGTCGAGGTATTGAAATTTACATGAATATGAAATTTATGAAATTGTAAACTATGAAATTTATCAACTATCAAATTGTAAACTATGAAATTGTAAACTATGAAATTTATCAACTATCAAATTGTAAACTATGAAATCTATCAAATTGTAAACTATGAAAATGAAAATCAAATTGCATAACTTTGAAATTTATCAAATTGTAAACTATGAAAATGAAAATAAAATTGCATAAATTTGAAATTATACCTATATCAATGGGATTTGCTTCCTCCATCATAGCTTCATTTGGAATTTCTTCTTCTCTCGAGAGTGTTCTTTTTCTCCTCTTCCTTTCTTTATCTTTCTCTCTTTTCTCTTCAATTTTGTTTTGATTTCTTTCATTTCTCCTTGTTCGACGTTGGTTGCTTCCCATTGTGATTGATCAACAATCCAAATCGATACCTGCAAAACAATCTACAATGCTAAATTTGTATTACAAAACAATCTACAATGCTAAATTTGTATTATAAAACAAACATTTTTTCAAAGAAATTAGGCAATTTTGAAGGATAGAGTTAGCATAGTATGAATTATGTTTATATAGAGTTTCATCAAAAATTCGAGTGGGAAAGATGGTTGGGTGTGTAGTTGGAGTGTCATTAATGTTTGAATTCACTCCCGGGATTTTGCTCCAAAGGAGTTTACATGACTAGGACCTCGACCGAGCTCATACCTCGGTCGAGGTCTTAACGAAACCTCGACCGAGGGTTTATTAAACCCTCAGTCCAGGGCTTTACAAAACCTCGATCGAGGTTTCGTTAAGACCTCAACCATGGTATTTAAATACCTCTGTCGAGTTTCATACCCCGGTCGAGGGCTTCAGAAAATAGACTTAGCCCACATTCAAACAAATGAAAAATTTTATGTGCCTTGCAGAGGTGTACACCCTGCCATTCCTAGCACATAACTGAGCGGAGTTGATACTGATAAATTCACAAATGAATCTTCTATCCATTGAGGTATCATCCACGCATTTTGGCATTCATATGAAATTTATTTTTTAATTACTTCTAAAACTTATACTTAGAAAACCACACTGCAACTTCGAAGCAGCTCAAAGAAAAATCCGCAGAGTTAAAAATACACAGCCAAAAAATTCTTAAAAATGCACACATCACATATCGACGTGTCCTCTTCAAAAGGGTATCTTTGGTTTTTCAATTTTTGAAAAAATAGAAAAAAGTGCTTTACGTGGAAAAATATGTGTTTAAAACGATGCTGAAATCGAATGTGGTCACTTTCGAAAAATAATAAATAATTGTATAATGCGAAAAAAATTAGCAAAAAAATATGCACATCACACTGCATTTTATTTAGATCATTCTCATATATATATATTTTTAAAATTATTAATGCAAGATTGAATTACTCTACGTGGACACGAGCCACTAATTAGCTTCTTCAAATTTTTAAGGTCACATAGTTCATTAAATGCAAAAATTCACACATTAAATGACATCGGAATATTTTTTTTTAAATATCACTATGAAGCCAACATAATATGCTACAATTTGGTTTTTTACTGCAAGTCAAAATTCACATGGCATATATGCGTTTTGAGGGCTTCTATCTAGCACATGAGTAAAAATTCAGGTTTTCATCGCCAAATTTGGCCAAAAAGTGTTACCCATCTTCATGGAATCACCCACAAGCATAGGGTCAACAGGGAGTTTAGTGTTGGGGACCATGCTTACCTCAGAGTGAGGGAAAGGAAGAGTTCCTTGAAGCTTGGAAGTTGTGCCAAGCTGTCACCAAGATATTGTGGGCCATTTGAAGTGCTTGAAAGAATAGGGCCAGTTGCATATAGACTTACATTGCCTGCTAGTACTAGAGCTCATAATGTTTTTCATGTTTCTTTACTTAAGAAATATGTACCGTGATCCTAACCATGTGATAAATTGGGATGTGATTCAGGTGGAACCCAAGGGAGAGTTCCAAATCGAGCCAATGCGCATCCTCAACAAGAAGGTCACAATGTTCCGGAACCGAGCCACAGGGAAGGTAAAGGTGCAATGGGAGCACTACAGACCTGAAGAGGCTATGTGGGAGCTGGAGCATGCCATGCAATTGGCACATCCATTTTTGTTCAATTCTACAGAACACTGAGGTGGTACCAGTGTGGAATTTTGTTCAAATTTTGTAAAGCACTGAGGACAGTGCTATTGAAGGGGGAGGGGAATGTAACAACTAGGTTTTGACCCCGATGCATTATATCTACATGATATATATATTGTAAATAATCATGGTGTGAAGCTAAAGGAAAAATCTCCACCATCAATTTGGCTATGTTATGTTTCGGTGATTGGAATTGTCATTGATGGTATATCAGGATATACGACACATATTAAGTTGTGGCCTCATGTAACTATGCATTTTAATTAAAAAGAACCCCAACCAGCTATGTCAATGCAACTATATTGAAAAGGGCATGATTTCCTAAGGATAAGGGGGGGGATTGTTAAACCTGGAACCCATGGGGAAAATCCATGTGTCAACCACCCATCTAAAGAACCCTGTTGTTAGTTGAGGGCAGTTATTTGCTGGATAGTGGTGGGTGGCAGGCCTGTCCACATGCACCCTCCTCCAGCTGGATCATTCCATTCACGTGGGGGAAAGGAAAAACAACAGGGAACGCTTCCACTCTCCCACTCTCTCCAGTTCTGCTCACCTTCACGCACCGTTTGGGAAAAACTATCAATCGTTTTGGTTGTTCATTTTTCCTCACATAGAGCAGAGATAAAAGGGACTCACGATTCTATGTGTGGGGTTCATTTCTCCTTCCTCTCACTGATTTTTGGTCTGTGGATACGTTTCCCCTCCCACTCAAGTAGAGAGTCTGTCCCTTTTCCCATCGTGGAACTATGAAATGTTTCGATGGTTTTCATTATGAGATCGGTTGTTGTTCTTACCCTGATCGATGGTAGATGTGAGTACCTACGTTGTGTTGGCTGTGTTTTTCCTCACACTTTGGATCTGTTGTAGGTTACCATTGAGTTTTTTTGGCCATGATAGGGCCAAGAACGACTCAAGGATTTGTTTTCCCCTGTCAAAGTTGTAATTGTTGGTTTTGTTGTGTGCATGCACTGGTTGGTCTTTGGATTGTATTGGGGTGGTGATGAGGGCCTAATTTGCTTGACAAACCTGGTGGGTTTGGGAACCACACAGATATAGCTAGAGGGTTGGTTTTTTTCTCCACAACCCCTGAATAGCACTGGAAGGGAGGTCAGGGCTTGAGGGACTGTGTAGCAGAGAAAGGATTGATTTCCTTGTGTTGGGTGTGTGTGGGTGTCCTAGAATTCAGGTTAGTTCTGGTGTAGGTGTCCTTAAATATTCAATGAGCTCACCAACTTAGCATTTATCCTTTCCCAGCTCCTGGATGGCTTGATAAACCCAACTATGTTGGCTTGGATGATCTATTATTTGCTTGATAAACCCAACTGTGTTGGTTTGGCTGAATTGTGTACCCTGGAATGTTTTGTTATCCTTGGCTATGTGTAAGCCTGCTAGTTCCTTATTCCTTGGGGAATCATGCCTGGCTAGGGGGGTGGAAACATTGCTGAGAGATTAAGGAGCATGCTGGCCTATGGTTGGGTGGAACGTTGCAGCGACGTAGCTGGTTGCGGGATAGTTCTTATAAGATAAGTATTCTTGACTAATCTATTTTGCAATCATATTTACTGTTAATGAATTATGATGATGGACATGTTGAATGCTGAATTGTATGTTTTGTTTCCGCTGAGTATATGTATGATTATGCATCTTAGTATGTAGTATGTTCAAGCATTTGGGTTTTTATATGTATGTACATGTTCATGGGGCTAGTTTCCCGGATGTTTGGTGTATGGTAGTGTCCTCTTCATCGGTCGGAGGGTCGGGGATGCTATAGCAGGAGATAGCAGTGAAGATGAAAGTGAGACAACTATGTCTCAAACTAAAGAGGGATCAGTCCTAGAAATGAAGAAAATAGAAGGTTTCCAAGAAAGGCATAAAGATGAGGAAGATGTCAAACATGAATATACTGTGCTCGAAGAAGCTGACAGGGCGATGTTATTGCTGGAGAACATGTTACAGAAATATGTATCAAATTGTGAATGGAAATGTCAAGTAAATAAGCTATGTTTTAATAGTTTTGATGAAGAGATGAAGTACCTTGAGGATTCATAGACAAATATGAAAGTGTGGAATATCTAGTAAGTCTAGATGGCCAGCAAGGAGTGTTGTCAAGCAATGACAAAGGGCAAGGTGAGTTATTGCAGTAGAAGGAGTCTACATAGTCCTTAATTAATGAAGACAACAATCTTATTGGGGAAGAGACAATCATGTCTTATGAGAAAGAATTTGTTCCTGTTGTGGACAAATAATATTTGGTTTACTTAGAGAGCCAAAGTAAGGGTAATAAACAGACCTTTGGGATGGTCACAGAAGTGAGAAATCAGAATTCTATTCTGACAGAGATGGATGAGATATTGTCACAAAGAATTTTATTTAGTGACAAGGAAGAAGAAGATCATAAGGATGAAGATGAGGCTCATTAGAGGAATTTTTAGGTATAAAATGGGCCTCCTAAGTAAAATAATAAAATAACAGTTAAAATAATAAAATAATAGTTAAAATTTAAAATAAAAAAATATTTATTAATTTTGGAGGAAAAAAGAAAAAAACTACTTTTTGTGTTCGTATTTTCGACATATCTCCCTATGTTTTTACTCAAATTTTGATTGGAAGAGCTTGTTGGATGCAAAATTTGACTCTGCATCCAAGGAGTACCCACACTGCATACTTTTGATGGATCCCGCTACCCCAAAAATAAGAAATACTTGAAAAAATGTGATGATGACATCATCATCACGTTTTTTAAGGTATTTCTTGTTTTCTGGGTAGCGGGATCCATAAAAAGTATGTAGTGTGGGTACTTGTTGGATCTGGAATCCAATTCCACATCCAATGAGCTCTCCTAATCAAAATTTGAGTAAACACACAAGGAGATATGTTGAAAATACGAACAAAAAAAGTAGTTTTTTTTAATGACAAATATGTCAATTCAACCATTATGGTTGACTTCTTTTATTGGAATTCTATTGGTTCTTGAATTCCAACTCACAAGAACTTATTGTTGGCATGTTTTCTTATAAGACCCATTTTAGACCCCAAATTTCCTCTAATGACTGTGTCTCAGGTTGAATAAGAAGCAGCCTTGGGACTGAGCAAGATTGAATTGAATAACAGAAGTGGTTAAGGAATTGAAAGACAATTACCGAATATTGTCAAGACAGAGCCAGAGGAGAGTTTTGTTGACACGGTAATGCATCATACTAAAGAAGTGCTTGAAGGGAATCAAGTAGAGAATAAATGTTTGAAGTACTCGCTGGAAGTATTGGAACAAGAGGAAGAGAGTTATGATGAAGTCAATGATCAGCATGTTAATGATGTGTTTGAGATGAATCAAGAAGAAGATGGATGTCTGAAGAGTTTGCTGAAAAGGATTGCAGTCAATAAGATGGAAATGTCTTAAGTTTTTACTTAGACAAAAGTAGATATTATTTGGCTAAAGTATGTTATGTTAACTAATATTCAGATCAGTGTCAGTTACTATGTTGTTCCAATCAGAAAACTGAGAGACAAATTACTTTTTGAAAGAAAATTTGTAGACAGAGAGCATTAGAAGGATATTGCAGAGGGAGATGCTTACAAGAGCATAAAGGAAGTAAGAGTGGAGGCAATATCAAGGGAAGTATGAAGAGCAGTTCCTAGAGAAATACCCATAGCAATATATGGGACAACAATTGAAGCAATTATACAAGCAAAAACAAAGATTGAAGTTGAGAAAAGTTGAAGAAAATGTTCAGCGGTTTAGAGCTGAATGGGAAAAGTACAGCCAAGTGCAATGGCATAGTGAAAGAACAAGAATTGTTTGCAGCAGCAGACTGAGTTGAAAAGTTTCATAGATGAACTATGGGATTTAATGAAAATACCTAAGAAGAGTTACAACAGAATGAAGAAAGCAGTCCACTGTGGAATTATTTGGAAAGTGAAGAATGATGAAGGTAAATACAGTGTAGTATTACAACATAAGGTTTGGAATCCTAGAAGATTACAGCCAAAGATAACTGGAGATAGTGAATCTTTTGGAAAGTAGCAGACAAAGTTTGGGATCCAGGAGAACATAAGCTGAAGACATATGACCAGGAGGTCATGATTTGTTTCTACGTTGGGACTTTGATGCAAGACCATTAGCTCTCAAGGCCAACCACTAAATTTCTGGTCGGACCCTAAGGTCTTGACATCTTCCCAAGGAGGGATTCATTGTAAAACCATATTAAATTTTCATGTAAATTATTTTATTTCCTAGAAGGTCCAGATAGGATAGAAGATCTAATATGATAGGCGTCAGTACTAAATGAGTCATGCTGCAGGGGTATAGTGGCATGCTAGCAATGTGATGATTTGGTCACATGCTGAGGGATCCTTTTTGGTTGTCTGATGACACATAGTTTGTTAGCAACCAATATGCATGATGGCAGATCATGACTCCCTACGTGGAGATCAAGCCACAAGCTATTTGGACAGGGACATTTCATCACGCCTAGTAGTGGTTTGGTTTGGTTGTAGGACCACTCAGAGTAGGACTAACATTTTAGGTTAAATAGGTAGAGTAGAGAAGTAGAGGGGCTTCTTCTCTTTAGCATTTTGAATTTAGAGTTTGTAGAGAGAGGATAGACCTGTGTCTGATTCCTACTTATAAATATTTTGAAGAGTCGAAATAAGATAGATCCAAGCTATTTGCATTGTACTTTAATTGCTTAATAGAGAGATTAACCATGTGTTTGTTGGGTTGTTAGCCTTTATGCATGTACTGTGTTGAACTTTGTATCTTATAGAGCCGACTTTGGCTTTTTCTTAAACATTGGGTATTTCTATGAAGTTTTTGAATTCACGCATCAATTTCGTGCTTGAATAGTTGAAGTAGAGTGTAGATGCATGCATAAGACTGATAGGCTAAAGAATCGGGATGATTGCAGGATGGATTGATCAATTCCATGATCAATCGGTGAAACCCATAGATTCTCTGCCATTAACAAGTTTCACAAAGAACGAATGGTCGATATTGAGTCCACAGATAAAGATCTAATGCTTCAGAAGAAGCCCACTATGTAATTTTCAAGGAAGTTAACAGATCCGCAGAGATTTGATAGGTCCGAACCAAAAGTAGATCGATGGTTGGAGTGAAGGCCGCAAAGATCTGATGGTTAGGAGAATTGCAAAGAAAGAGTTGTGTGGAGGAAATTGCGTGGAAGAAACTTTGGAACATTGGCATCCCACATCCCAAAACCTGATTGTGGGAAGGCCATTGTAGAAAGAAAGTTGTGGAGCACAATGCTGGGTGTTCGAGATCTCACATCCTGCAACACTACTACAAAAAATCTATTGTGGAAACGTTGGGTGTTCGAGATCCTGCAACCCCACTGCGATGGCAAAGTTGTGGGGAGGCAATTTCAGTGCAGAATTTGGCCATTAGGCTGAATTTGGAAGTCTTGCTACGTGTAGGAGCCACCAGATACTAGAAGTGCTGCTTGGGGTTGGTTGTGATCGACCCACCTGCACCAGAAATTTTGTGTAGTGGTTTATAAAATTTGTTTTCTCTAAAATTGGATTTTTAAACTTTCACCACAATATAATATATATGTATGTGTGCATCTAACACTACATGAACTAATTGATAGTATTTTTGAATAATTGTTTTTACATATGTAGAGGACATATTGTACTAGAAAAAGGCTATTTTTTTTTTAAAATTATCCATGATGTTTCAAATTTTTTATGATTGATTGAAGTTGAAAAACAATAAAAAAAGGACGTTGTGTTGGCTTTCAACAATTTAGGGGAATAACTTAATGAAATTTTGAATTTTTTATAATAATTATATAGTTCTCTCTCTATTATAGTGCACCATATAATTTAATTGATAAATGGTGAAGGAATTCGAAAGGTACAATAGAGATGACAAAGCATTGTATTTGGAAGCTTGAAATATTATCGCAAAAAAATTCGACCCAACTTCGTGCACCCAACCAGAAGATTAGAAGCACTCAAAGATAGGGACAATCTTAAATGCATTGAAAATTTTGTATTTGTGTTTTGCGTTTCATTTGTATGAGGGTATATCCCATGGAAAGTAATTATGTGGTGATTGTAAGGCCTTAGAGCTATGATGTAATCTATTATAATGAAGATGTACTTGATGTAATGAAAATGATTACTAGGCCCCTTCAATTTTTATGGTGTGAATGTCTATTATGTTTATATTCGTTTACTATTATGGATTAACTAAATAAATGATCAATACAGTTAAGTGGTGTTGCATTATATTTGGATTGTTGGTGAAAAATTGAGATGAGGGTTCTTATGCATCGGCCAACAAAAGGGCATCGTTGTATTCTACTGTGATGACATTTTCAATTCACTTAAGGGGGGAGGTCTCACCTAAAGAGAAAAAAAGACCGACATAAGATAGGGATTGGTTAATTTTAAGGTTACGATTGAGGGTTTATGGTAACAAGCACCACAACATCATTTAACCAAATATACCACAACAAAAATTAATTGTATTCGTCATTCATTTAGCTAATCCATAATAGTAAATGGAAATAAAGATAACATAGACATTCATTTATCACTATGGATATGCCATGGAGGGATAGACATGGTTACGTGAGCAATCTTAGCCCATAGGAACTAAATAAATCTTATAGGAATCCAATGCTGAAAACATCACCTTGAACCACTAATCATGATATACTAAGGGTATAATTGGCCTTTAAATGGGGATATTATATGGAACTTAGGAAATTATATCTAAAGAAAAAGTCTAGGGATCAAGGATCATGAATGATGCTCTTAAGAACTACAAATGACCCATAATATTGATCGGTGTCCTATAGTTGGTGATATAAGCACCATTAGGATATTTTGAACATTGGATATGGGTCTCTTGTCTTCGAACATGGTCATGGAAGGTAACCTAGACCTTAGGCTCTACAATAAACTTTTAAACATATAAGGATAAGAAAAATGATTCAAACCACCCCAAAAAAACTTTCTAAGGTATTGTTAGAATTTGAGTAGGTATATCGGTGCCATTAGTAGGTTTTCAACATTTAGTATGGGTATTAGGGGCCTAAACATGCTCAAGGGAATAAATTAGGGCCTTATCTCCTAACTATATTAAATAAAGGGGAGTGATTTTATCCCATAGTAATAGGAATGCACACATGTTCATGTTGTAAAAATGCACGTGTGTTCTTGTTGCTATAAAAATATGAACACATGTGTGTTATAAATAAAACACACACTAAGAACACATGCATTCTCTTGTGTTTATTTATTTTGGGCCAAATGACATGACATGGTTGTGTGGATGTTTGGCATGGGATAG
>LPNX010152058.1:115357-125357 GCA_001517045.1 Pseudotsuga menziesii | reverse complement strand
ACATAGCGCGCGTACATTTTGTAGTTATATAATGCACACACATTGTGTACTTCTATAATGCGCGTGCATTTTGCAGTTATATAAAGCGCATACGTTTTCCAATTCTACAAGGGAAGGAGATGTAATTTGAATTTAAAGGAGATGCTCACATGTCACCAATAGTCCTATGTGTATGGTTTTGAGTTTTCTTTGGTAATACCAAACTTGTGCTATGATATATGGCAAACCGTATCTAATTGGGCATTTCTTCCATTGTATAAAGAAGTCATTGTTTATGCACTCGTTATAGTATGCTACACACAATGTTTTTTGAAAAAATCTTAAACATAAATAACATTTTTTCTGCAGATTCTAAATATGTAACTTTTATCAAATTCTATTATATTTTCGTATTTTTTTCAATTTCTATTGTGTCCTAACTCAACTTGAAAAACATGTTGTTAGTGTTTTTTCCATAACTTTTTCAATTCTTAATAGTTTTAAAAAGAAATTATATGGTGCACTAGAAGACACCGACCTCGAGTCTACATTCTATTAAAATCCCATTTCATGATTATTTCATTAAGACGTTCAAAGGATGCAACCACAAAAGATGTACCATTTTCGAGGAATGATCACTAAGATAATTATTAAAAAAAAAAAAAATTACTAATTTTATTTTCGAATAATAGCCTTGCACTAGTGCTATGTGTTCTCTACATGCCTACAAAAAAATTTATCTGGAAATCATCATTTAGGCCCTCAAAGGTTGCACCCACAAAAACATATACCTTATCATTTTCCTAAAAAATAAAAAGTGACTGTTAGAAAAAATGAAACTTGACATAGTTATAAAAATTTTCAATACATAAAATTTATATATTTGGAAACGTGATTAAATTACTTACATTTAATCTTATTTACTCAAAGCAAGATATTTTGTATAAGTATCTCAAAAAATACAATTAAGTTGAGAGATGCCTGGTTTTTCAGTTTTCTATTGCATCTCCCTCATTAGCTTGCACTCACCCTGTATTATAATGTGAGAATTTTACCATGTATAAATTATTATTCTCTTTATCTCGTTTAGTTATACATTGTTAGTAGTTAATTACTTTTGTACAAAATGTAGAAATCGAATATCTCTTTCCTATGTAGAAATTTTAATGGTAAATCAATCTTTTCTAGAATGTTTTCCTATGTTAAGCTATATCAATTGTAAATCAAACCTTGGATTGTATAACAAAATCTTAGACTTAATAGGGAGAGTCAAAAGGCTTCAATTTATATACTATTAGAGATATTTTTCTAAACTAATCTAAGTATAATCGTTGCATCTTACAACTGGGAGACTCTTCACAGAGATTCCTTCTCTGTGTTAAACAAATACAAATCTAGATAACTTTACAAATCTTTGTTCAACATTGTTATATAAAAAATGTCCATATATCATGTTAATAATAGATCTAAGTAAGACATCTAGCCCCAATTTAGATAAAACCCAAATAGAAAACTAAGATTTGACATACCACTAGGTTAACAAGAATAGTATATATAGATCTAAATTAAAATAATTAAATTAGATTTAAAACTGATCAAAGACTTGAGCCTCAATAAATCTAGATAAACCAATGGCTTCCATACCTAGAAATAGACAGACCTAAGATAAATAATTAAGTAAAACATAACCAAGATATGAAGTTAAAATCTAATATATATCTAGCTAAATATCGATCCCCACTTATAAGCCAAGGATATCCTTAGAAGATCATGTGAAGCAATTCAATGTGATGTTTTTTGTTCTTAGATGCCTAGAATCTATATTTAAGTCCTAAGGCCTAAGATTGCTCATGTAACCATGTTTTCCCCATGGCATATCACTAGTGCTAAAAACATTCTTATGTAGCCCATATCTCCTTGTGAAGGTCCAATATTCCAAAATAAACATACTATATGCTAGTTCAAAGTCTCATTAATGGACTTTGAACATTAGAAACTAAGTTTAAAGGTAAGGTTCGAGTTTCCTTCCTTAAATGTGGTTAGTGAATCCAAACTCATACCTAACACTCAAAGCACCCTAATGGTCCCCATATCTAGACTTGGATAACAAGTTGCTCACGACTATTATTGAATCTTTATTAAGTGTACTATGGCATGAGTTCTTTATGGGGGTTCTATGTAAGACTTCAAATGGAATGCATGTGTTATGAGTAAGTTATATTTAAACTAGGAGGGGACATCCATAGGAACTAACAACCATTCTTTAGTTGTTCATGTTTGTGCTAGGGTTTGTAGGATTTTTCTGCTAAGTCTCCGGCCGGCGCTGCCTAGCCGCCGGGGCCTTTGGTTCGCAGAAGCTGGTTAGTTCACCGAGCGGTTTGGCCTCCCTGGGTGAACCCCTAATGGAGACGGGATCTTTGAGACCCGGTGGACACAATGAGGTGGCTTCAAATACAAAGGATCAGCAGGAGGGTTCGACCATCGGTCGAAATCCCGGTGTGGGGGGTTTCCTGCCAAAATCCCCCACCATTCCAACAATCTATGTTAGATCAGAGAAGGTGAGGGGCACGATAGAGCTCTGGAAGGAGAAGGCTCTAATTGGAATGTTCGTGGGGATTTGGCCCAAGGAAAAATATCTAGTTAAATGGATCAGCAACGTTTGGAACCATAAAGGCCACTATGACCTGCAGCTCGGCTCTAAGGGTTTCTTCACTATTATTTTCTTCAATCAGGAGGACCGTGACTGTATCTTGGAGGGAGGCCCTTATTTATTCTTTTCTGTTGGCCTTTATCTCTGCCCATGGAAGGAAATATTCAACCCTGAAACAGAGGACATGACTGTGGCCCCAATCTGGATCCACCTCTTCTCTCTTCCAGGGGAATATTGGGATTTGGAAATCCTGAGGGATATTGGAAATACCCTAGGATAATTTATTATTTCTAGCTTACTGTGAAAGCTAAGAACAAATAAGAATTGGCACATGATGATGGCCAAGAACTGAAAGAGACAAAGGAGGATATTAAGCATTTAGATGTTATGCTTAAGGAGGTTGAATAGAAGACTATTGAATATTTTATAAGTCCTATAGAATACTTGGAACATCCAGAGGAATATTTGGTGATTGATTCATCAAATAAGACCATTGAGTCTTGTGAGTTTACTGTGAACAAAGTGAATGTGTTTGTAGGTTATGCAGAAGACAATATATCTTTTGAAGTTGTCTTGAGTGAAGTTGGAGGTTGGAAAGCAAGATGTGATGAAGAGTGTCTTGCAAGAAAAGACAAAGATGAAGTGTTATAGAAGAAGGAAATTGAAAATTCCTTGTCAAGTGATGAAGGTAACACTAATGAAGATGAAGCATTCATGCTTCCTATGATGAAACCTGATATTAATGAAGATAAAGAGGACTTGAACTGTCTACATGGTCAAGAAAAGATGGTTGGACAGACATCTAGAACTTTCACAGTGATGAAGTATCATAATTTTATTCTTATAGAAGATGAAGAAGCAGTGTCATAGAGAGATTGGGCTTGTGACATAACAGGTGTAACACCCCGGATTTGACCCCGATGCATTAAATATACATGATATATATATAGAGAGAGAGAGAGTAAATAATCATGGCGATTCCATTCCCTGCAAAGCTCGAGACAACCAGGTATGTTGATCAAACTTGATATATCTAAGGCCTATGACAAATTAAGTTGGCAATTCATCTACAGAATGTTGAAAGCCTATGGGTTCTGCCATGACTAGGTTGAATGGGTAATGGGTCTCATCTCCACTCCTTTCTTCAGTATTCTCTTGAACAATGCCCCGACTCGCCCCTTTCAACCTTCCAGGGGTATTAGGCATGGGGATCCCCTCTCTCCCTTCATCTTTATCTTAATGGCAGAGGGCCTGAGCCATCTCCTTCAGACCAAGGAAGAAAATGGAGAGCTGAGAGGTATTCGTCTTACGGATACCATGGATGCTCAGACCCATCAACAATTTGTAGATGATACCATGCTCATGGGGCACCCTTTAGTCCAAGAAGTGAGAAGCTTCCAAAAATGCCTAACTCTCTTTGCCAAGGCCTCTGGTCTTATAGTAAACAAGGCCAAATACCAAGTCTTCTTCCTCAATACCACTCCTGCCACTCAAAGGAACATCCTCTGTGTTGTGGGTTTTTGGAAGGGCTCATTCCCTTCAAAATACTTAGTAGTTCCCCTTGGCCCGCGCAAACTGAAACGTACCTCTTGAATTGAACTCCTTGATCGAATGAAATAGAAACTCATGAACTAGACCCTAAGACTTCTAAACTTACCCAGTAGGTTGGTCTTGTTAAAATCTGTCTTACAAGCGATGCCCATATATCTGTTTTCTGCCCTCCCTGCTCTGAATTCCATTCTCCATGAGATTCGATGCATTCCGCGCAATTTCCTGTGGGGAGGCCGAGAGGATAAAGCTAAATTTTCCTCGGTAAGCTGGGACAGCATCTGCCATCCCAAGTTGAAGAGGGGGTTGGGTTTGAGAGATACAAAAATCATGGCTGAAGTCTAAGGAGCGAAAATCTGGTGGAGATTGGTCTCCCACACCTCTGAACCATGGGACCATTTTTGGCTCTCTAAATATGGTCCCGACAGGCCGCCATATTAGCTAATCCATTTCAATGAAGAACAACAGGGATCCCCCATATGGATGAAGGCCAAAGGCGGAAAACACTTGGTTTAACAGCATAGTTTTTAGGAAATTCGCGATGGGAGGAATGCGAGGTTTTGGGAAGACTCATGGAACCAACTTCCTCGTTTAGGCGACAACCCAAGATGGACTCCAATTTAGGAATTAGCTTGGGCGGAGGGTCGAACTCTTGTTCACCACTTCTGGCAAGAGCAAATCATTAATGAGCAGCGATGCTGGAACTTCATTAACAAGCCAGACTAGATTGATATGGAGGACTAGGAGAATTTCTAAGAGGAAATGCACCGGTGTTGCATCAGACCCACGGAGGGGAAGGATGTGCTGAGATGGGGATATTCGGACAAAGGAATGTTTAACATTAAGGAGGTGTACAACATTCGAATCGAGAACCGTGCTGAGGAAGTGGAAACATGGAAGAAGATATGGACCCTAAACTTATGGCCCAAGGCCGCCCTATTTGCTTGGCTGATTGTCAAAGGTCGCATCCTCACCTATGAAAATATTCGGAAGAGTGGTATCCATGGACCTTCACAATGCTTCTTATGCTCTCAGGCGGAGGAAACCACAAGCCATCTCCTGGATAGCTACCCTTTTGCTACGACCATTTGGGATAAGGGAGCTTTGGGTTTCCAAAAAAGTGACAGGAAAAGAGCCCAACCGGCAAGAACTTTGACGGAATGGAACCAAAAAACCCTCAAAAATAGAATTATCAGGACAATTTGGAATGCTTTACCTGGTATGATCATGTGGTGCATTTGGAAGGAAAGGAATGGCCGGATCTTTCGGGACAAATGAACCAGCATCAAAAAGGTCTGGTAGATGGTGAGGGACAATCTTCTTTCCTCCATCAGATGCATGCAATGTCATGATGAAGACAAGCTCATTCCAGCTGATGAAATTCATATTAGAGAATTTTGGGGTTTGGACAAATCTCAGTTGGATGGGATCTGCAAGCGTGAGAGGCTCCTTCAACCTTCCAGCCCCAATTCATGGTCTCCTCCCCCTCCTCAGGTATTCAAGCTTAACTTTGATGGGGCCTCCATGGGGAACCTAGGCGATGCAGGTTATGGAGGATTATGCAGAAATTTGCAAGGAAGGGTTATTTTCATCTTTTTGGGAACCATGGGTCGAGACACCAACAACTCTGCAGAGCTCGAAGGGATGCTTCAAGGTTTGAATTGCTTGGTGCGCAACAACTTTTTCCCGATGATAATTGAGGGTGATTCCAATATCATGGTTCAGATGGCAAGGCGGTTAGTGTATGGTCAAGTCAGCGACCAAGTGTCCAATAGCTGGAGGTTAGCTAGTCGCTTCGATGATCTTCGTGGCATGATCCACGGCCACCCCACAGTTTCGTTCTGTCACGTAAGATGCGATGCCAACAAGGCAGCAGACCTCCTTGCGAATGTAGGGGTCAAGGGTGAGATGGCTCAGTGATGGGGCCCTCTTGAGACTTTCGAAGCGAATGACTAGGATCATCGTTGCAGACAGCTGGCTGAGTAGGATCTCGTGGGTGGTTCACAGATGGTACGCCCGAATGATGCAGTGGATATAGGTGACAGACGACGTGAGCAGGCCATGACAGACCATCATCAAGATTCCTGGTCGATTTAATGAGGTGAGCAATCGGATCTAGAGGTGGTTGTCCTTGGCCATTATTTTTCTCGTTGGAATCGCAGACGAAAAGACAGACAAGACAGAGAGTGACGGCTGAATCGACTCGGCTTTTATTCTAGACAGAGGTTCAGCCATGGTTAAGGGTACGAGGGAGATGGTCCACACCAGAGCAATGACATTGTCTAGGTACAATACAGACGGGGTAATGATGATGCATTTTCCTTTTTATTGCTTGTCCCTTTGTTTGATCAATTCTCACCGTTCAGTCCTGCTCCTTGCTTTTTGGCTCCTCTGGTTTTCCCCGTGGCCCTCTGGTCTAGTCTGGGTGTGGCTCTCTACCTTCTCTCTTCCCTGTGCCTTAGCTCGTAATTCTCCCCTGCTGGAAATGGCCCCGCATTGTTTGTTGGTTAAGGGAAAATCCCCTGGTGATTCCCCGGCCAAGCTGGGTACTGCAAAACCCCCTCGTAGGGATACGAGAGCGCAAATTCAGGCCCAAGAAGAAGTCGAATTTTTCAAGGACAATATTCCTCTGAACATCTGTCGAGAAGTGGAGGGAAAGGTCGAGGACCTCTGGTATACAGTGAAAAATATGCCCAAGGAAGAACTCCAAGAGGAGGTGGCGGACTAGGTTCTGGATCCTAGTTCCACTGCGGGGCATGCTGCGGCTTATGATCGCCTCCTCATGCAGTATTGGGTGAACAAGAAGTTGGTGGGACACTCCTACATGGAGTGGGAAGCAAAAATGGTGGGGGATGAGGAACCGGTAAGAGAAAGGAAGCACCATAATGGCGAATTCCACCTCATTCACCAGAAGGTTGATGTTATTGCCTCCAGGCTTGGTGTCTCTTTTTTCACAGCAGGTAAAGGTCTTGACGAGGTGGCTCGCCCGCGGGACAGTTGCGGAAAATGTGGTAAGAAGCAAAGAAGAATATTATCTCCCTCTTATCCTGATCCAAATTCCCCTGGTGTGGTTCCTGCTCTGGCTCATCCGATGGTGTCATGCTTGCCCTCGACCTTCCAAAAAATGGAGTGACTGCTTGTGTTTGCTGTTTATTTCGTAGCCCGGTAATTTGGCCTCTTAAGGTTTTTTTAAGTTTCCTCCAATGCTTTCTTGGTATGTAATGTGGGTTATCCCGAAGCCCAGTATTTTGCGAATGCTTGGCCTGGAATAGGGTTTAATCCCATCTCTGTTTTTGAAGGATAGGGCCTACGTGCCCACTGCTAGTTTAGGTCTCAGTTTTTCCTTGGTTATAGGCTTCTGTGGCCCAGGTCCAGCACTGTGCGGTGTTTCAATCTGCTAGTGGACTTTTAGACCTGTTTTTGTATCCCTGCTTTGTAATGGCTTCTATGTGATGTAATATAATATCTTTATTTACAAAAAAAGAAGAAGTTATATTTAAACTAAAATTAAGTTTGGACTCTGTCACATGATCAAGGGGATAACCAAGGGATTTAATCCCTAATTGAACATTCTAAGAAGTAGGTCCCATGAAAAATCATAGGTACAATAACAAGAGCCCTCAATAAGGGGGCTTTTCGACATGCACTAAACGTTAGTGCCATTAAAATGTTTTACACACCATTGATGGTTATCGAGGCCTTCATTATTTGAAAAGTTTAAATTTCTCATGAATAAGCCATAAATATTATTTGAACAGTTTAAATTTCTATAAAAATATAAATTAATTATTTTTTTTTTGTATCCGTTTTTCAAGATTCCATTCAGTGCAGTTTAAATCGGAAGCTCTCCATCTCTCTCCATCAATTCAGTTCTAACAGAAAAGATTTAAATACCGCTCACCAGTTTTCATTGCCTTTACAAGCTAACCAGCTCCATCATTTCATTCTTCTTGATTCGGGATCTTTTGTATCATTTCGTTGTTCTTGATTCGGGATCTTGTGCAGAGAATGGAGGTGGTGAAGCAGCTGCTTACAGAAGCGGGAGTTATCTGGTCAAATTGAAGCCATATTATTAACCCTTTCTGAAATCCATAACTAGGTTATGACGGATGCTGACGCTGTTGGAGGCGAGTATTTGTACTGGTATGTTATATACTTCCTGTGAAGCCACATCAAATTATTGATTGTATAACTATTAAATAACAATATTCATCGCTGCATTAATGTGCAGGCTATCGACACATATGGCGGTCGTCGGACAATGGCTAGGTATCATGGTTGTGTTTATTATTTTGTTGAAATAGCTACAAATCGATCGATTGAATGCATTCCGTAATGATAACAGTAGTGGATATGTTTGTTAACCTCAAGGACGCAATGTCATGATCTGGTTCCGTACGAAGCTCCAAGGGCAGGACACATGCGTACCCGCAAGATAGTTTTCACAATATTGAGAGCATATCGTATGCAAATGATTATGCCCGCGTTGTGGAACAATCAATTGAGAATGGTTATCTCCATCAACATCTAATATCCTAGTGAGAATGGATAATCAAGAATCAATAATCAACAAACATCTAACATCCTACGTTGCTGCCTTTTTCAGAATCAACTATCAAAATGAGAATGGTTCTCCATCGTCATCTAGAATCCCATAGAGAATGGTTCTCAATAATTAGTTAGAAAACAGAGTATGCAGCGAACAGAGCACAGAGAACAGTTTAGAAAACCACGCACTATGGAGAGTATCTCGATCCGTTTATATAATAGAAATCAAACACCGAACAGTTGCAACAAACACCGCAGATTTAGGATCTGCATTAAGTGAACTACCGTTCAACTAACAGTCTCATTAATTCTCCATTACTTCAAGTCTTCCCCTTAATGGAGAATGGATTAACAGCTACACCTAAAATTTCCCTAAACAATTCAAATTTGATCTTTCCGAGAGGCTTTGTGAAAATGTCAGCAGTATTTTCACAAGTATTACAATATATGAGATCTATTTCATTGGATTGTAGCTTCTCTCTAACAAAATGATACTGAGCATCAACATGCTTTGTCTTTGCATGAAAGATCGGATTATTTGCCAACTTGATTGTACTTTGGTTATCCCATTTGATTACTGTAGGTTCCTTTTGTTCTTTTCCGACATCTTGAAGAAGTCTTCTCAGCCAAACAGCTTCACAGGTAGCTACACACAGGGCCTTGTATTCTGCTTCAATAGAGGATAGAGATACAGTAGGCTACTTTTTACTGCTCCATGAAAAAATTCTGGATCCTATGCTAAATGCATATCCAGTAGTTGATATTCGATCATCCGGATTCCCAGCCCAATCAGAATCTGAATAACCTGTCAACTCAACAACAGAAGCATCAGTATATTTAATACCAAAGTCAAGTGTTCCTTTTAGATACCTGAGTACCGTCTTTGCTGCATTCCAATGGCTTTCTTGAGGTTTTTCCATAAACTGGCTTAGCACACTCACAGTATATGCAATGTCAGGTCTAGTTGTGGTGAGATAATTCAAACTACCCACCATCTATCTGTACATTGTAGCATTCACCTCCTTTGAACCATCATCACAAGAGAGTTTCACTATCTGCTGCATGGGAACAGTAGATGATTTACACTGATCCATTTTAAATCTATGAAGTACATCTCTGACATACTTACTTTGACAAACAAATGTTTGACCTGCATTCCTCCAAACTTCAAGACCTAGACAATAATGAAGCTCACCTAGATCTTTCATATCAAAAACTTGTGACAGTTGCTCCTTGATTTCATCAATCAGATTCTCTACATTTCCTATAATTATT
>LPNX010152058.1:91719-115300 GCA_001517045.1 Pseudotsuga menziesii | reverse complement strand
TATACCCCTGCTCATCACATTTGATATATAGATTTGGATCACTCTTGCTCCTCATAAATCCCTGTTGAAGAAAGAAAGAGTCTATCTTCTCATACCATGACATAGGTGCCTGTTTTAGTCCATACAATGCTTTCTTTAATTTACACACTAAGTGTTCTTTCCCTTTTTCCACAAACCCTTCAGGCTGAGTAAGGTACACCTCCTCTTTTAACTCACCATTCAAGAAGGAAGATTTAACATCTAATTCGTTTAGCTTCCAATTATACTTTGTAGCTAAGGCAATTAATAATCTGATAGTATTCAATTTAGCTACAGGTGCAAATGTTTCAGCATAGTCAATACCTTCTGTTTGTGAATACCCCTTTGCCACCAATCTAGCCTTATATTTGTCTATGCTACCATATGATTTAAACTTGGGTTTGTATATCCATTTGCATCCTATTGGATTTTAATGTTCATGCAATTCAGTCAATTCCCAGGTATTGTTTTGCATTATTGATTCATATTCCTCCTCCATTGCATTTCTCCATTCATCATGTGCATTGGCTTCATCAAAACTAATGGGTTCTATGACATTCGAAATGCTACTCATAAAGGCATAGTCTTTGTACCTTTCAGGAGCTCGAACCTGTCTTGAAGATCTTCTTAGCTGTTGATTACCTTCCTCTTCACTGTGTGAACTTTTGTCTTCATCACTAGTTGAGCTTGGACTGTTTGTATCACTGAATCCCTCTTATTGTTGCTGTTGTTCCTGTATGTTTGGCTGTTGTAATATAGTTTGTTGTTCTTGTGTAACCCCTTCATCAAGGACTGGTTCATCAAGAACTCTATGCCATTCCTCATGGCTTTGGTTGTTGTTCTCTGAAATTTCTGTTTCCTGTTCATGGAAGAGTACATCTCTACTTGCAAATACCTTGTGAGTAGAAGGATCAAACAATTTATATGCTTTGAATTGAGAATAGTAACCTATGAAGATACATTTAATGGCTTTAGCATCCAGTTTCTTCCTATTTTCTTTGGAATATGTGCAAAAGCCGTACACCCAAAAACTTTCAAATTCTGAACTACTGGTTTGAAACCATACAAAGCTTCAAAAGGAGTAATATTATCAAGACTCCTAGTTGGACTTCTATTCTTTAGGTAAACAGCAGTATTTATGGCTTCATCCCAGAAGGAATTTGAGAGACTCTTACCTTTCATCATACTGCGTGCACACTCTACCAGGGTTCTGTTTTTCCTTTCAGCAACTCCATTCTGCTGTGGAGTGCTGGGTACTGTAAACTGTTGTACTATTCCATTATCTTTGCAATATTTGTTGAAGTCCCCTGATTTATACTCTCCCCCTTGATCTGAACAAAGGATTTTAATGGATTTTTCTATCTGTTTTTCAACCATGTTTCGGAACTCCTTGAAGTACTCAAAACTTCACTCTTTATTCTAAGAAAGTAAACCCATGTGTATCTTGTGCAATCATCAATAAATAGCAGAAAATAAAATGCACCTCCTAAGGATCTAGTATGCATAGGCCCGCAAACATCACTATGCACAAGATCTAACACATCTCTTTTTTTCTTGTCAGGATTAGAAGGAAATTCATTTCTGTGCATCTTTCCTAATGCACATCCTTCACAAGGAATGTTCACATTTTTTAACATGGGAATTCCTTCAACCATATTATGCTTCAATAATAAAAATAAATCTTGATGATTGATGTGACCATACCTTTGATGCCAAAGACTCTCTGTTGGCATGATTGCAGAAGTTAATGCGTAATGCTCTTTACTAGTAACATCAAGCTTGTATAGGCCTCCTACTCTAACTCCCTTTGCAAGAGTTTTGTGTTGGTCCAGTAAGTCCTTCACTATGCAGTAGTTTTTGAAGAATTCAACCTTCAAATTCTGATCTGTAATAGTAGACACAGATATCAGATTTTTCTTTATCCCTGGCACATACACCACATTGCGAATGTGACGAACACTACCATTTGGCAATGTCACTGGAATATCTCTGTATCCCTTGATCTGATAAGCACGGTCATCACCAAGATATATACTAGAACCATTCTATGTTTCTTTATAGTTAGTATACCACTTCTTATTACAAGTCATATGCACTGATGCTCCGGAGTCAACAAACCAAGCATCAATATCATCAATTTCAGCAGATAAAGCAGCATTAGACACAAACAGTCTAAGATCCCTTGAGTCAAATTTTGGCATTTCAGAAATCTTATCAGCAATTTCATCTCTAGCCATAAACAGTTTTAGATCATGTGGTGAAGAGTCTTCAGCAAAATGACCTGAATGTTTTCTAGGTTATCTATTCCTAGCCTCATCATTCTATTTCTTATAACAGTATTTAATAAGATGTCTAGGTCGACCACAATAAAAACAACTTTTTGACTCATTCCTGTTAGATGGCATACCTTCATTCGGTCTTTGAGGAGCTCTACTCCATGATGACCTGCCTCCTCTGCCTCTTTCTCCTGATCTCCCTCTCGGAGATCTCTTATTTGACCACAATGCCAAACCTGAATCTTGAGGCTTAAAGTTCCCATGCCTCTCTTCTTCTTGCAGCAAAATACCTGTCAACTCTTCAAAAGTAGGAGGTTTCTCCCTTGCTGCGAGACCTGTTATAAACATATGGTAGTCCTCTAGCATACCATTCAATGTAATTGTTACGAGATCAGTGTTGGAGACCTTTTCTCCTATGTCTCCTAGCTTATCTTTCACTTCTTTGATACGACCCAAGAATGAACTAACAGACTCATGTGCATCCATCTTCATGCCTATCAATTTAGTTTTTAAGAAAAGCAGATGGTTTGTATTGCTAGTTTCATACAGATCTTTAAGTGCTGTCCATATTTCAGGAGAAGTTTTAGCTTCTCTAATATGTGGAATAATACTATCTTTAACAGACATTCGTAACAGTACCTTGGCTTTATTCTCGCGCTTATCCCAGTCTTGAATTTGTGCTGGTGTTCCACCCGCAGCTGCTACAGGTTTTGCTTCATCTCCATTGGTGATTGTCCAGACACCATAGCCTTCCATCAGGATCTGCATTTTGAATTTCCAGTTTATGAAATTCGAGCCATCCAATTTGTTGGCCTCATTGAGATAGGTCTTTTCCAATGGATTTGACATCTCAGCAATGAAATTCCAGCAATTTAGCGCAGGCTTCTTCTCAGCTTGGATGGGCCTCTTCATATTTGCATGCGGAAATTGCTGTATCCAAATCGCTTAGTTCTTCATGGCCACATACACTCGCAGCGATCTTTAAAATCAGGCATTCACGACCACGTGATGTCCACGCCGTGTCTCTCCACGGTGCTTAGCCTTTACTCAATCGCCTTTACTCATGGCTCTGGAAAAAAAAANCTTTAAAATCAGGCATTCACGACCACGTGATGTCCACGCCGTGTCTCTCCACGGTGCTTAGCCTTTACTCAATCGCCTTTACTCATGGCTCTGGAAAAAAAAAAAATTGGGCTCTTTCAACCAGCGTTCAGCTCCAAAAAAAAAATGGTAATTTCTCACGGCAGTGGCCCCTTCAGTACTCATCTTCTCTTCACGCACCCACATGCAAAAATCATGTCGACAGTGTTCTCTACACTGTGGTTTCTCCAGCAATTACTTCCAACGATCAGCGCATAGGCTCTGATACCAAGTTAGAAAGTAGAGTATGCAGCGAACAGAGCACAGAGAACAGTTTAGAAAACCACGCACTACGGAGAGTATCTCGATCCATTTATATAACAGAAATCAAACACCAAACAGTTGCAACAAACACCGCAGATTTAGGATCTGCATTAAGTGAACTACCATTCAACTAACAGTCTCATTAATTCTCCATTACTTCAAGTGAATTACCCGCATGCTATCAGAGCAATGAAAACTTGAGCTGTGTTTATAATCATTGCAATAGATTGTCAACGTTTCAGTCTGAAGATTGTGAAGGTTTCGAGTGTTTCTCAACGTAATTCTTTTGTGTTATTTCTTAAGAGAATTATTCGTCATTATACATGTAACAGTGTGATGTGTTTATTGCTTTATATATATTAATTAATTAATATAGAACAGTATATACTATAGTATATTAAAAATATATACACAAAGTCTGGTATAGTTTTGGAAAAAGGAACTTTGTTTTTTTTTTCAAATAATAATGGCTAAATTTTAGGTGTATTCTCGTAACCAACTTATCTCAATTTATATCAAAAATCTAAAATTATTTATCATTTTATTTACAATATATTTATTTTCATTTAAAATTCTTAATAAATTGAAACTTATCTCAATTTATATAAAAAATCTAAAATTATTTATCATTTTATTTATAATATATTTATTTTCATTTAAAATTCTTAATAAATTGAATAAATTTTGGATGTATTGTTTTCACAAACTTATCTCAATTTATATCACAAATCTAAGATTATTTATCATTTTATTTACAATATATTTATTTTCATTTAAAATCCTTAATAACTTGAATATTATACTTAAGGTAAAGTGACTCTCAACTATTATAAAATTACGATAGAATTGATTCTCAACTAACATAAATATATGAACATACCTATCTAACTTGTACTTATCCATGTTTCTTGAAATATATTTTTATAATTATTTAATTGTTTGATGTGGCATCATGTTTATACTTACACAAGAATAATATTACTATTATAAACACAAGATGGATACTATGTTACATATGTCTTAGTTTGTTTGATGTGACATCATGTTTAGTGTTTGTTTCTACATTTCGTGTGGGGAATATCACAACCCTTAGATGGAATATTCTTTCACTCAATGCCTTCATTGATTCCCTAACAAGCGAGCATGATAAGCTTGTCCAGATGGGGATCATCAGATCCCCCCTTGAACAAGCCCTCTTTGCTTCAAGACCCAAGGATTTGAAGGGGAAAGGAAAGCAGCAGAAGAACCCCAAAACCAAATTCGAAGCTCCTAAGCCTAAAGTTCAAAACCAGCAGCAAGAAGAGCCTTCCGGCTTGAAGAAGAACAAAAACAAAGGCCACCATGGGAAGGAAAAAGTCAAGTGTTCATACTGCGGGAAGGGATTCCACCCTGAACATGCCTGCATGAAAAAGAAGCTTGATGAAACTACTTCTCTCCTTGAGATAAATAACATAAATATTGCAGAAATGTTTTAGAGGAAAGAAAATCAAGATCAAGAATACCAACATGAAAGAGGTCATGCCCTCATGGAAAGCACTTCGAATTCCATGGCTCTACTCATAGATTCTGGAGCTTTGAACCACATGATGGCAAGAAAAGAATCTTTCTATTCTCTCGACACCAGCAAGAGCATTCCCATCCACATGGGAGATGACTCTACCATCAGCTCAAAAGGACAAGGTACTGTAAATCTTGAGCACAGTTATTTTTTCAATGTTTTGTGTGTACTATCTCTTGCATCAAACCTCCTGAGTGTCTATCAAATGACCCACACTGGAGTTCCCAAGAGAGTAACCTTTAGCCCTGATGATGTACAAATTACTGAACTTGCATCTGGGAAACTTGTGGAAAAAGGCTCTGCAAATCATCATGCAAAAGCCTATGAGTTTTCCCATTTTGTGGAGGATGCAAAGCCCACAGCTCTGCTGACTCATGGAAATGAGGTTAGTAGGCTCTGGCATGAGAGGTTTGGCCACCTAAACTTCAAGTACTTGTAGTAATTACAGAAAAATTCCATGGTTGAATTCCTCCTAGTCATCAAAGCTACCACAAGAATTTGCAAAGGCTGTATTTTGGGCAAGCATCCTAAGCATAAGTTTGATCGGGGGAAGGCAAGCCGAGTGTCAAACATTTCTGGGGCTGATTCATTCTGATATCAGATGACCAATCCCCATCACATCCTTGAATTGATCTTGGTATGTTCTTACTTTTATAGATGACTTTTCTAGATATACATGGGCCTTCTTCATCAAGAAAAAGTCAGATGTCTTAGAAAAATTCATTGAATTAAAAGCACTAATTGAGAATGCATCCGAGAAAAAGATCAAAATTTTGAGATCTGATAATGGAGGGGAATATATCAGTAATTATTTTTTGCATATATGTTCCAAAAGTGGCATTCAGATCCAACATTTAGTCCCCTACACTCTCCAACAGAACGGTGTAGTGGAGAGAAAGAATCGGTCTCTCAAGGAGATGACCACTTGCATGTTGGAAGCCAAGAAGTTGGATGCCAATTTGTGGGCTGAGGCCATGAATGCTATTGTATACATTTAGAATAGAGTGCCTCACTCATCCATGAAAGGGAAGACCCCTTTAAAATCCTACTTCAAAAACAAGACAGATGTGTCGAATCTCAGAGTGTTTGGGTCCACTGCATGGGCCTAAATTTCACATGATAAGAGGAAATATTTTCAACCGTAAAGTGTTGAATGTTTGTTTATTGGATATCCTGATGAATCTAAGGGTTTCAAGCTATTGGATATCAGAACAAAACAAATCATCATTTAAATAAGTGTCTAGTTCAATAAGCGTCTTCAAGAGGTAGAACTAGAGAAGGAGAAAACTGTTGAATTTTCTTCCTATTCTACTGAATATTTGGATGATGAAATTGGGGGTGTTGACTCTGATTTGGAACCTATGATATCTGATAGCAGTGACCAGAAAGCATCAAGTTCAATTTCAGAACCTATAGTGAAAACGCATCTCCCAACTTGGGCCAGACAGACACTTTCTTCCGCAAGTGACAACATTGGAAATCCTGATGATCCAAGAAGAACACGGCCCGATTTCCAAAGAGAAGGTATTGCACACTCTTGTCATCACTCTTTTCTATCTGAAAATTGTTATTTAATGATAATTTCAGATCATAAGTCTTACTACCATGCTCGGAAATATCTGAGATGGCAAACTGCCATTGACGAAGAGATGAATTCTCTTCAAAAGAATGCTACTTGGGACTAGTTTCTCTTCCTCAGGGGAGGAAATTAGTTCAATGCAAGTGGGTGTTTTCGATAAAGGTTTCTACTAATGGAAGTACCTACAAATATAGGGCAAGCATGGTATAAAAAGTGTTCTCCTAGGTCCAAGGTGTGGACTCTCATGAGACCTTTGCACTGGTTGCAAAAATGGACTCCATCCGCCTAGTTTTGGCAATTGCGGTATCCAAGCATTGGGAAGTGCATCATATGGATGTTAAGTATGCGTTTCTACATGTATGTCTTCATGAGGATATATACATGAAGCATATTGAGGGATACATTTCAGATTCATCTTTGGTTTGCAAATTAAAGAAGTCCCTATACGGGTTAAACCAGGCCCCAAGAGAGTGGTATTCCAAGATGGATGCCTTCCTTCTCTCACAAAACTTCCAAAGGTGTAAATAAGATCTGAATGTGTATCTATAGTAGTATGATGGTAATTGTCTTATAATTTTTTTATATGTTGATGATATTTTAATTACTAGTAGCACTATTGCTTCCATTTCAGTCATAAAAACCTCCCTCCATGGTGCATTTGAGATGAGCGATTTGGGGCTCTTGAAGCAATTTTCGGGGCTTGAAATTGCACAAAATTATGATGGGATAATGGTAAATCAGTCTCAATACATATGATACCTATTAGTTAAGTTTAACATGGTTGAATGTAAGCCTGCTCCATTCCCTTTCCTTTCAGGGATCATCCTTGAAGAAGGAAAAAGCACTCCACCCATGGATTGCACAATCTACCGCCAGCTAATTGGTATCTTGCTTTACTTGACTCATTCTCGGCCTAATGAATGTTATGATGTGAATGATGTATCAATATACATGGAGCAGCCTCATGATCCTGATTGGAAGGCAGCTAAGAGGATCCTCCAATATATTCAGGGCACCAAGACCTACGACATTCACTATGTTGCAGACTTTGAGCTAGAGTTGGTTGGTTACACAGATTCAGATTGGGAAGAAAATTCTATTGATTAGAAGTCTACTTTCGGATATGTATTCATGTTTGGTGGTGGACCCATTTTTTGTTCTAGCAAAAATCAGTCCGCCATTGCATTGTCTTCAGCAGAGGCCGAGTACCGAGGAGCGGTGAATGCTTACATCCAAGATGTTTGGTTGCAAGGAATTCTTTCAGAGTTTGATTTTGGTAGTACTTTTTCCACTATCCTCTTTTGTGACAATCAAAGTGCTATTAAGATCTCCACAGATCCATTTACTAGGTAGAGGACCAAGTATGTAGAGATACACATGCACTATATTAGGGAATTGGTGCATGACAGGACCATCATTCTGCAATACTTCCCTATTGATGAGCAGATTGCAGAAATATTCACCAAGATATTTTTAGAGAAGAATTTCACTTACCTACGTTCACTGTTGGGGGTGAGTTCATCAAGTTGATAAGATTACTTCTCCAGTGTCCAGCTTGAGGGGGGGGCGTTCCCACTAGGTTTTCCCTCTTTCCTCACTTAGATTTATTTTTAGCATTGTTTGAGTTACATATTGTATAGGGTGACCTATGGCCTTTGTTGCTGGGGCCCTAGCATTTCATTCATTTTTTTTACTCCTCCTCAATATAGCTTAAGGGGGGGTGTTGGAGTCATTTACCCAACATGCACACTTATTTGGTCAATTTTGGCCTATTTACCCACTATCCTAAGTTTAATTGACTTGGCATCAGATGAGCACACTATGACATCATCATGAGCTCACCCATGCCCTCCTTCAGTTAAGGAGGCCATATAAGCCTTCCCCTTCATTTGGGGAGGCTAACAGGGATTCCTCCTTCAAACAGGGAGAGATTCTGAGGTGATCTGAGTGTCATAAATGCACCTAACTGCTAACTAATTGTTAAAATCAGTTAAGCCAAGTTGTGAAGGTGTTTCCATTCATTATTTGATTCCTTTTGGTCATTATTTATGAACTGGAGCTAACACTGGCGCCTACAAACACTTCTAATGACATGTGTCACTTCAGTTAACTCCATCAGAGCTACTTGGGGTTATGGATGCACTGCCTCCTTTAGTTGGACATGCAGTTACATGTGATGAGTCACTTTGAGTTAGACTCAGTCATTTATTGCACTCTACTTCAGTTAGGATTTAGTTGAGAGTCAGTTATTGATTAGCTTGGTGGTTAACTATGTGTGCCTATTGTGGCTGACATTCAGTTAAGCTACACACATCCATGCAATTCAAATGACCTCCTTGAGTATTCGAATTGTATTGGCATTCATGCACCTTGCATGACCATTGTATTGTACTATCGTTATTTCATTGATTATATAGAGTTGCAACATTCTATTGCAACACCATTATGCCATTTTCATGCTTAATTGTCTGAAATCTCTTATGAGACTGTGTTTTAGTCCCTAGATTACTATGACAGATTAATAGTACCAGAATATCGTGCGATTGGAAATGGGGATGGATGCCATACACATTTGGGTGTGAAAAGATGCACTGAATAAGTGGCTCACGAAACAGTACAAGATGACTAATGAAGAGTTGGATTCCATTATAGAAAAATGGCCCACAGAGTGGAAAGTGCCATTCAATGATGAGGACTTTTCGGACCCAGGAGATGGATCACATGCAAAATGTACTGCAGAACAAAGAGTTGCCTAAGGATTTATACCAAGAAGAGGAATCTCCCAAGGAGGTGTCATCTACAACTCCGACAAAATAAGGGTTGGAGAAACAACAAGAAGAGGTGCGGATGAAGCATCAGTTCGAACAAGGGGAAGGGAGCAGTATTGCAGGGCTTTGTAATGAACAAGTGAACAAGGTAGTGGTTGCAATCACTATGGATACCAATGAGAATGCAACCAAGATACCGCAACATACAATAGGATACTTCCATCAATTTATAGGAGTGTTGCAAACACTGGCAAATGGAGTACTAGAGATTAGGATATCACAAGATGGTGCACTACAAAGAACAATCGAGGCACACATGGGTAAGAAAGTCATCATCACATTTCTTCCTTAGAATTTCAAACTGGGATTGGTCTATTACTAGACTTAATGGCATCCCAAATCCATCCTCCACGCTACCCAATCACTGTGCATAAGGTTAAAGGTGTAAGCATTCCAAAATGTAAAGGGTTACAAATTGGCGTAATCATTTAAAAATTGCATAAACACTGAAAGGAGTTTTCAAACAAGAATAGGGTTGAAGATTACCTCTGCAACACTAAGGAAGGGAAGATTCTGCAATCAAACTCCAAAGCAACACACCCCTAACCATTGATGAATGGGAAAAACTATTACTCATTAAAAGACCAAGTGCCAGATGAAAGAAATAGTCCACCTCTATTATAGAGAATCCATGCTTACAAAATTAAGTTTATCATTGGATGATACACTCAAAGAGTCACAAGTGCAGAGTTCAAGATGGCTAAGTCCATATCTAGATCCATAACCAATAATCTATACTTACACCAAACCGTAGCAAATTCGATATTTTCCAAGGGTAGAGACAAGACCCCCTCGATAATGAGTTGGGGTAAACCCTCGATTGATGAAAAGGGGAATCCTTATTGTTGCAGTTGAGGAAAGTACCAACTTAAATGGAGAGTACATACCCAAATTGAATGCATTCTCAACACGCATCCCCCTATGTAGTGACGGTTGGAGCCATTTAATACCAATCACAAGGGTCGGGATGACGTGGAATAAGCTATATAATTGCACCAATGAGCCAAGTATTTACCCACTATAAGCTAAGGTCGATATATTACATAATACCACGAACAATAATCAATTTTCAAATGTGTCCATATTACCTAGCATCCCTGGTAATAAGCAATGGTTCCCAAATATTTAAACTATCGCGTATGTTAGGAAAAGTGCCTTAGTTTAATCCTTAATGCTATATGATGACCAAGGTATCCATTATATGTATTTATTAGGTTTCCTTTCCAAGATTTCAATATTAACCAATGTCTTACCTCTGCACCTTATGCGTTAAGAAAAAACTCAATTCAAGGAGTCATTTAATTAAAGTATTATCATTGCATAAACAAAAATAATAATCGAGCATTAGCAAAGTGATAAGTAAGTCAAAAATCCCTAGGCCCAATTCCAACAGGGATCAATTATAAAAACAATAAGATTAAGGTTTCCATTCATATTAAGTTAAAACAATAATGACTAACTACATGTCAACCACAATGCAAGATATAGAGTCTTCCTTACTCCCAAACAAATATAGAAATCATTCTACCCCACATACACAGGTTGAGGATGGATGCAAGTACGATGAAGTTATAATTCCATAAAGGAAGACTAAATATTACACATATCTAACTTAGTCATAATTAAATTCTAGAATTAGAAACATTTGAAGAAGAGAGTTAAGAGTTAACATATTTGATAGTTGATATATATATATGAGTTTTGAGACATTACAAGTGCTATCAGATCCATGGTTACTACACTTTGTGAGCTATGGACTCACTTACGTTATTGCGGAGTAAAATTATGCATTTTAAAAACTAATAGAAGTTTTCCT
Source organism: Pseudotsuga menziesii (assembly GCA_001517045.1). Taxonomy (NCBI): domain Eukaryota; kingdom Viridiplantae; phylum Streptophyta; class Pinopsida; order Pinales; family Pinaceae; genus Pseudotsuga; species Pseudotsuga menziesii. Next base: position 103,821 of record LPNX010152058.1, on the reverse strand, counting down.
CACAACCAAACCTGCCAATCCAGCTAGGAAATCAAACTTTAGTTTGAGGACAACTATATGATTTGATCCTAAGGACTGAAATAAATAGGGTTGAGTTAGAAAGAGCTTGGGAAGTAGTACCAATGCAAGAGCAATTGGAAGATCAGTTGTAAAATCAATGACAATGAAACTAGTAAAATAAAACTGAGATAAAAATGACTACTGAAAGGAATTCCAACCAACAAGGACAACAAGAACCACCCCAATAGGAAGGAGAACTATGGCTTGAGTTAGAAAATGGCTAGAAAACCATTACACCTTCAGAACTATTAAAAACCATGCAAAGTTTGAGATTTGAACTACAAAGTAATAAGGAAGATAACCTCAACGATAAACAAAATCAACATGAACTTAATGCGGTAATACTACAAATTTTGACTCAAATCAAACAAAATCCATCTTACACTTCGACTTATGTGGTGAGAAGGACTTATAAGAAGAAAGGAGGAAAGGAATAAGAAGAATCCAAATCAAGTTCCTCTAACAAACCTGGGAAAAAATCCAACTACAACACTAGCATAGCTGCATCCTCATCCCCACCTAGATACATGAAAAGGTCTAAACACTCACACAAGTCTAAACTGAAAGGAGAGTTCAAAAAGATGAAGGCACTAGTTTTTTAAGGTGAGCAAGATTCATGAGAAAAGGATGAGGAATGGTTGCTTGGTATGTGTAAATATTTCCATGTCTATTCCTATCCAAATGAATTGAAAGCTTGTCTAGCAATATATAATATGAATGGGAAAGTTGCATGATGGTGGATGGATTTAAAATTAACCAAAGGAATAAAAGAAGGAAATATTGATTGGGAAAAATTTAAAATGCCTTTTAAAGAAAAATACATATCTGAAAGATTTTATGATAAGAAATTAAAGAGTTTCATGAGATGAAAATGGGTTCAATGATAGTGGATGGAATGATTTTTTTTTTTTAGAATTATTGCATTACGTACACTACACTAAAGAAGAGAAAATAAAAATCCAAATATTTAAAAGTTGTCTACCAACCTATTTTGCGAATAAAATATAATTAACCACTCCAAAAACTTTGGATGAAGCTTTGTATAATGCTAGACTGTGTTATGAGCATAGCTAGAGCAGGTCAAAAATCAAGGACAAAAATCAAAGCGTAAAAAGGTCAAATTCAGAATAGAGAAAGAAGGATTATAAACCAACCATTCACAAGAATCAACACAATAGATTTGCAACAAAAAAAATTTCAAAATAGAAAATATGCTAATAAAAGTCAGTATCAGTCAAACATTCCAGCTCAAAGTGGTACAAAACTAGTTTCTTTTGCAGGAAATAAAATAGTTCCAAGGATAGTATAACAATGTTTTGAATGTCAGCACCTCATTATTTCATAGATTGTCTAAACCATAAGAACAAGGTACTAAATAATTTGTAAGAATATCCTACAGTTGCTGGTGAGATGGCTCAAGTACCTTGAATCTATGCGGCATTGGAGCAACGACAAGCTAAGTTCCAACCATCTATGATTGAATTAGAAGGTAAAATTTTCATGCATTATGTTTCAGTTTTGATTGACCGAGGAGAATTCCATAGTTACATATCCCCTGTAACAGTAGAAAAATATAAGTTATAGAAAGTTAAATACCCAAAACCATGGTTGGTGCAGTTGTCCACTAGAACAAAAAGAAGAATTTCAAAATTTATCAAAGGCTTCCCACTAAAGTTAAATGGCTTGGAAACTTGTACAAATTTAGATACTCTACCTTTGGGTTCCTATGATGTTTTAATCTAGATGGACTGGTTGGAAAAACATCAAGTCATTCTAAAATGTTTAGAAAATACTTTTACATGAGTTAATGATTTAGGAAATCCTTGTTTGGTGAAAAGGATACCTAGAAAGAATTCTATAAGTCAGATTTGGGCTCTACAACTTAAGAGGAGTGTTAGAAAAGGTTGTAAATTGTATGCAATTAGCATTCAAGACTGTAATGAAGAAACACAAACAAAAAAATATGGTATTCCCATCTTACCATATTTTGTAGATGTGTTTCTAGATGAAATATTTGGTCTCCCACCTAAAAGAGATCTAGACTTCTTTATTAATTTGGTTCTTGGAGAAATACTAGTATCCAAAGAACCCTATCAAATAAGTGCCAAAGAATTGGTAGAGTTAAGAATTCAACTATAGGAATTGGTTGAGAAGGGTTACGTTATGTGAAGTGTATCACCTTTGGGAGCTCTGATTCTCTTTATGAAAAATAAGGTTGGGACTATGCAAATGTGCATTGAATACCGTCAACATAACAAATTGATTATCAAGAATAAACATACACTTCCCATAATTTATGACTTGTTTGATTAGGCTAGAAAGGAGAAAATATACTCCAAGATAGATTTAAGATCAAGGTATCACCAAGTGATGATTCGAGAAGAGGATGTCTCAATGTTTATTTTTTGAACTAGATTTGCGCATTATGAATTTGTGGTATTTCCTTTTGGATTGACCAATGCACCCACAACTTTCATGTGTTTGATGAAGAACATCTCCATCCAGTATTTATATAAGTTTGTTCTAGTATTCATAGATGTCATTCTGATTTACTCAAAGAATGAACAAGAACATGCTGAACATTTAAATATACTTTTACAAACCGTGTGAGAACATCAGCTTTATGCCAAGTTCTCCAAATGTGATTGATTCAAGAAATAAATTTAGTATCTTGGGAATATTATATATGAAGAAAGTATAACATTAGATCCCAAGAAGATAAAGGAAATAATGGAATGGCCTACTCCACAAAAGGTCTCAGATGTTATATACTTCATGGGGTTAGTTGGGTACTATAGAAATTTCATAGAAATTTTCTCTCAGATAGTGTGTCCTATTACCTATTTGCAAAATAAAGAAGCTAAATTTATTTGGAATTAAAAGTGTGAAGTAAGTTTCAGAAGACTTAAGAAATTACTAACAAAGGTACTTGTTTTAAAAGCAGCTGACCTGGATAAATACTCTGTGGTTTTCACTGATGCATGCAAGGAAGGTTTAGGAAGTGTTTTGTTACAAGATTGACCATGTAATTGCATATGAATCCCAAAAATTAAAATATGGAGGGAAAAATTATGTAACCTGTGACTTAGAGTTGGCTGCAATCATACATGCCTTAATGCAGTGGAGACACTGCCTCATGGGGAATAAGTTTCTTCTAAAAACAAAGAATGTAAGTCTGGAATACCTTTTTAAACATCCCAACTTAAATTCTATACAAGGACAATGGTTACATTGTATTAGTGAGTATGATTTTGAATTAAGACATATAAAAGGTAGGGAAAGGAAGGTTGCATATTCCTTGATCAGGCGGTTCCACCTTCTACATAAAGTCTCTTTGAGTAAAACAAAGGAAAATTTAAAAATAGAAGTTAGATCAGCACTAGAAAATGATCCTTTTTCTGTTGAAATTAGAAATAAGTTTCAAAAAACAAAAATGAATCACAACAACAAGTGTATTTAATTAATGAAAAAGGGCATCTTTAGACATCCTATTTTAACTAAATTTCATAAGAATCCATACGCATGGAATCCTAATTATCAAAATATGGTTACAATAGTTAAGAAACATTATTTTTGGCCACAAATGAGAATTGATATTGTTGATTTCATAGCTAGGTGTCTGGAATGTCAACAAATTAAAACTGAACACCAACACCCTGTTGGATTGTTACAACCCTCTCTTCTACTAGAATGAAAATGGGAGGTAATCAGTATGTATTTCATAATAGATTTACCAAAAAGAAGAAAACAAAATGACTCAATCATGGTAGTGGTAGATAAGTTATCAAATATGCACAATTTATTCCAGTAAAGTCAACTTTTAAAGCAGTTAATATCGATAAAAAATTTCTGCAATAAATTTTTAGATTGCATGGAATCCCAAAGGCAATCATATTTGACAGGGATTATAAGTTTATAGGTAAATTTTGGAAAAATACCATCCACAAATTGATAGGAAAACAGATACTCAACTTAGTTTTAGCACCACATACCATCCACAAATTGATGGACAAACAGAATGTGTTAACCAAATCCTTGAAGACATGTTAAGAATTTACGTTATGCAAAATCCTTCGAAATGGGAGGAATACTCTCATTTAGAATAATTTTCCTATAACAATGTCTATTAGGCTTCTACTAAAATGTCACCCTTTGAAGTTTTGTATGACATAAAATGCAGAACCCGAATCACTTGGATGACCCAGCGGATAGGATTATGTTAGGACTTGATTTGCTTAAAGATCTAGAAAATCTGGTTAGCAGGGTAAATAAGAATTTAAAAGAAGATCAGGATCGACAAAAAATTTATACTGATAAGTTTCACATAGATAAAGAGTATAAGGTAGGTCGTCATGTACTATACCTAAATGTCAATGCAAAGAGAAACACACTTAGAAGATAGAGCAAGGTGAGGCAATGCTTATGGTCAGGGACAATTGAGTCCTTCATTTTTCGAAAGAGTCATAATTGTGGAAGATAGAGCATGGTACAAGGAAAAAGTTGGAGAAATATCCAATGAGTACAATTTTTTGGGGTCTACTCCCACAGTTAATTAAAGAAAATAAGGAAATCGTAGTAGGAAAGGAAAAACAAAAGAGAGCAGAATGAATAAAAGGAAAATAAGATGTATAGTAGATAAGCATATTTGAGTGTTTGACATAGACCATATTTCATCAACTTTGGGTTTTGGGGAAGGTAATAAAGTTATGGTTATTGTTGATGTATGCGATTCCACAATGGTTCATCCAGTGGAAAATAGATTGAGGTTGTAGAGTTGTGAATATGTAATGCAATAGAGACTTGCTAATTGATATAAATGAAGAATATTCCCCCCTTTAATGTTTCCATGTGGTGATGTTTAGTTTGTTCTATTCATTACTTAATATCATTTTATTATCTTTGGTTTGTATATAATTAAGAATTCTTGAAAGAACCATGTTATGATATGATGGATAAGAACCCTCACTAGTATACACCTACAATTAACCTTCCTCATTCTACACAATTCTTAGTTGTGATTTTTGTGAGACCTTCCTTCTCGAGGGATTGAAAATACCAAAACACTAAACTATAATGACACCTTTTGTTGTCTCCTATACATGAACAAAGTATCTATTTTGTGCCAACAAGGACTATTAATACATTTTCATTGCTAGGTATGATTCTCAATGCCTTAGCCAGATGTAGAGGAGGAACATTGAACCTTACCCCTAAAGGTAGTTTCTGATTCTCAAGGTCCATGAATGAGATCATAGACCTATTTTAGAATATTTTTATTTTTGAATGGTTATCAACTACACTAGAAGTATTTATCACTATGGATATGCCATGGGGGGTTAGACATGGTTATGTGAGAAATATTAGGCCTTAGTAACTAAAAAAAGCTTATAGGCATCCAATGCTCAAAACATCACCTTGAACCACTACTCATGATATCCTAAGGGTATCCTTGGCCTTTAAATGGGGATATTATATGGAACTTAGGAAATTATCTCTAAAGAAAACTTCTAGGGCTCAAGGATCATAAATGATGCTCTTAAGAACTACAAATGACCCATAAAATTGATCATTGTCCTTTAGTTGGTGATATAAGCACCATTAGAAGCTTTTGAATATTGGATATGGGTCTCCTAGCTTTGGAAATGGTCATGGAAGGTAACCTAGACCTTAGGCTCTATAAGAAACTTTTAAGCATATAAGGCTAAGAAAAATGATTCAAACCACCCCAAAGGAATTTTATAAGGTAATGTTGGAATTTGAGTAGGTGTATCAGTGCCATTAGTAGGTTTTCAACATTTAATATGGGTATTAGGGGCATAAACATGCTCAAGGAAATACATTAGGGCCTTATCTCATATTAAATAAAGGGGAGTGCTTTTATCCCATAGTAATAGGAATGCACACATATTCATGTTGTAATAATGCACACATGTTCTTGTTGCTATAAAGCTATGAACACATATGTGTTATAAATAAAACACACACTAAGAACACATGCATTCTCTTGTGTTGATATTTTTTGGGCCAAACGACATGGCATGGTTGCATGGAGGTTTGGCATGGGAGTGATATGTACGTCCCAAGTGGGGATGATGTGTCCATCCTAAGTTGGGATGGATGTTGTGTATTAAGAGTCTCAAGCTCTAGAAACAAAGCAACATTACCAAGGACTAATTAAAATCAAGTCTGAGATATGGATCTAAGGAAGATATAAAGAAATTGTCTTAAATACATGGCCTCTATGAATAGATTTTAGTTCTTTTACACAATAAAAATAAGACATCAAAACCTTTCATGTGACTTAACATAAAAAAGATGAAAATTTACTCGAGTAGTTTTTAATTCTACAATAAAATTAAGACTCCAAAAACTTTCATGAATCCTTTAACATAAAATAGTTGGGAAATTTACTTCACTGAAAATACCATGCATTCTATTAATAAAATTGAGAGACCAAGAGATATTGAGTGAAATGATTCAAGGTTTGGTATGGTACATGAGATTTCATCTTGAGATCATTAGGTGCCATCCCAAGAAGGATATAGTCATGGAATAGAATTATATTGTTGAGGTCTCCCTTCTTGTCGACCATTTCAATATCATAAATGCCCCATTCTTGGATAATCTTATTTTAGAGGCATCCATAACCACTTGAATTTTATACAAGGAATTTGGTCCAATATATATTTCTTTCTAATTTGAAGAGAATATCGCATGTATCCTTTTCCTTTAAGAAGCTTCTCGACCTAATAAAGAACTATTAAAGTGTATATAAGGTCTAGTTGTTAGCATTCAATGTATGGTTGCATTTCAAAAAGATACTTTGGAGCTTAGAAGAATATCCATTGGATGCATTTGGATCTCTAATGAAATAGCTTATCGATGAGGACATCTTCGAGATCATCCTTTCCTCCCATTCTTATGGAATAACTTTTCCACATGCTTGTGGAGTGTGAAAGTGGTAATACCTTTCCTTTTTCATTTATGTTAGCAATGGATTATGGTTTAGAAATGTATGTCTTCTCTACCCTTAGATGGATGCATATAAATGTTAAATATCCATTTACCTTACTAGTATAGTAAATATTATAGATCCAAATAAATCAACCTAGAACTTTCATATGGTAATGTTCATGCTGACACAAGTTGAGAAAGTTCACATAATACTCCAAGAAATATACTAAGATCCATACACTTTAAATTAATATATAGGGTTAAGTTTTCACCATGAACTTCCCCACTTGTGTTCAAAATACTTGTTCTGTACCCCCTTCTCACCTATCTCGGAGAAAAAGAAAAAATTACAATCTTGTCACTTTGCTAATTCATTATTTTGAATGTATTGACAACTCATCAACATTATTTTCACATATTATGAAATTATTTTTGTAGCTTTAACTACATTAACCATAGTATTCTATCACTAACCATGCTAAACCATCACTAACAATTATATTTTATATTGAATATAGAAATAGTTGGAAAGATAAATAATCGATCGTTTCTCAATGCTTCACAATACTTGTGTATGAGATACACCAATAAACATGTTACAATGATGTGTCAACTATACTAGTGATATAAACTTTCACTGATGCATGTACAAGAGATGGAGGTGTACTATTAGAATGTAGTAATCACACATAGAAAACAATTAAATATAAAAAATAATGACACTTTATTTTTGTGTACACACACACACATGTATATACATATATATATACTTCTTTGGAAAAATATACATATATATAGACACACACACATATATATATACATATATATAGACACACACACACACACACACACACACATATCCATCCTAACCTTCTCCTTTAAAATGACATGTGTACTAGATTCTATCAGTTAATAACAAGAATTCCCACAACTTGAGTATTGATGAGGATCACATGAACTAGGATGAGAATTCCTATAATTTTTATATGGTATCTCCTATACAAACTATATTGAATGGCTTGAATTCCCAAATCCTCCCCTATCATCAACTAAATCTCTACTAGTGGGATAATGCAATGAATGAGTTATGCTCTGGTAAACTAAGGGTCAAGGTGGAAATGGATATTTGGGACTCACAAATGTGATTTTAAATGGGAGGATACTAGGAAAGAGGTTTAGGAATATTCCTAATAAGGTGAGACCTTCCCAATGGATCACATCCAACATTTTATTGATGTTATGTACATCCATGACCCACCCCGTAGAATTCAACAATGCCAAAGTAGTTGATAAGGTGACCTAAAACACATTCAACTCATAATTAATTAATAAAATACAATGGAACCACCATATTTTCGTGGGTAGGTTTTTTAAACACCATGAACCACCTATCCATTTAGTGGTTTATAAAAGGTTGGAAGGTGTACCGGTTCATCAAAATGCATTTATTTGTCGTTGAAGTGTGTGTTTTGGTTCTAGGGCCAATAAACAAGGCCCTCAATTCTTGATTTGAAATTTTAAGATATTTAACCTAATTTCTACTTATATTTGTCCAATAATACTCAAACATACTAGTCCTATAATTGAGAATATTATAAAATTGGCCTTTACCAATAGAAGTAACAATGGTATCTAATGATGTATGGGTGAGTGCACACTAATGATGATATCTTTTTAAACATTAGATGCAACAAAACTTAAAAACAAACATCCTTCATCTTACATGGGTATTTCAGTGACATACATATACAATGAATCTTGCTTCTAGTAAAAACTATGAAAAGTATAAAATTGAATCACCTTTTGAAATATATAAATTGTATTTATTGAAAAAGTTCACATCTAACTCAATTTTCATTGTGTCCATGTTAGTGCATCCTTTGAGTGCCCAAATGATGAAATCAATATAAAAAAATTGGTATACATGTAGATAACACATAGTACTTGTGATGTGTAATTTAAAAGAAATAAAATTAATCATTTTAAATATTTTTTAAAATTATATAGAAGTGACTATACCTCAAAATTAGCGCATCTTTTTAAGGCCTTAATGTGATGATGATGGATTGGAATTTCTATAGCATGTAGAGGTTAGTTTTACATGACCATATTTCTAAAATTCTAGTTGCATCTAAAAGGTCTACCAACTTCATGTACTCACTTATATCCATTAAAACACCTCCAGGAGATCTTTGGTGTTTCTAAAATATCATATTAAGGTTCTTAATGATTAAATCACAATATCAGTTTCAGTATTTGGATGTGCAGGTTATGGGATAGGGTTTTTTATATCTTCATTGGGTGATGGTGGATTTAAGTTTTCTTTAGATGAAGGATCCAAGATGTAATACACATAACAATTGTTAATTTTTTTTATTTTACTTTGAATAATTATTTTTAAATATTTTGACAATAAAGTCAAAATCAATGTAATGGATTATTATTATTGAATAATTAAAACACTGAGAGGAATCAGAACTAAAGTGGTTGTTAAAAGAGTGTTTGTTGACCCATAAGGGGAAATGGAAAATATATAAAATTGTTGAATGAGAAATCAGGTGGTGCAGGAGGCATCTTCGCCAAAATCAGGTCAAGATTCCTTGTGGATCCCTAAAGTGTAGGAGGCTCATAATTGACCAAGTCCTAGGAAAAATACTATAAAATAGTATGTCCATCGAATAAGCATGAGGCTGGTGATGGATAGGGAAATAATCTATTGATGCAAAGAGATGGCGTATTGATCATAATTTTCCGCTGTGGTTCAACAAACAGGCTTGAGGTTTCTGGAGCAAGTAAGTTTTGGCTGCTCCACGAGTTGGTTGGGAGAAATGAAAGATTTGGTTATGTTTTCTCGATAGTGGTGACAAGTTCCTTACTAAATTTATCTAATATTTTAGTATTGGTAATTACAATTTGAAAGTAGATTTTAGTTTTAAGAGTATTATAAAGTGAGAAATTTACCATGTATCAATTATTATTCTCTTTATCTTGTTTAGTTATAATTTCTTAGTTTATACGTTGTTAGTAGTTAATTACTTTTGTACAAAATGCAGAAATCACGTATCTCTTTCCTATGTAGAAATTTTAATGCTAAATCAATCTTCTCTAGAATGTTTCCTTACATTAAGCCTGTTATCTCCCAAAAAGTACACCGTCATTTTGGGTGATAGAATGGGTTGAAATTTTTCTCTCTTTGAGTCATGGCCTTCAAAATTCAAAGTCTCAGCTTTCGGTAATTAACTAAGTCTGTGGATGTTTACTTAACTACCAAAACAGGCCAATTTCGGCAGCTAAAGTGACCTACCAAAAAGATTTCAGCTGCCGAAAATGTTTCCACATGCAAATTTAAAATCCTTATGCGTCAAATGTTCATCCAAAAGGAATGAGTTGTGGTTTTCATTTAAAGGCTATTCTTTTTATTCTGCATGGAAGGACACGGGGAGGGTTATGTTAATCAAGTACAGCAACGGGGTGCTCATCACCATTCTCGGATCTCACTTCGCCACAACATCAACCAGCTGGCATCTTCTAGTCACATTCTGTTCTCATGCCAAGTGTCCTTTCGAGGAATAGGGTTCACAGTTTTTCATCCTTCTTTCTACAGAACCAGACATCAAAGATCGCCACTGTCCTAGCATGGAGAGATGCAGAGATCCGTATATAGTGAAACACTGCCAGAAATTCAAGCGGTATTTTTCTATGCCAAAGAGTACAAAAATGATGGCCGAGTCAAGTTTGTAGGGCCAATCGAGATTAGGGATTCAGATGAATCTTGCAAAAATGAGTGGGGATTGTTTGTCACAGATGACTGCATGGCAGAAAATCGAGATGTGCAGACCATGCATTGACTAAGAGGGTCTTCTATTGAAATCTCTATATCATTTCCTGTGTGAGTGTTTTGGAACCATTTGCTAGTGGAGGAATGATAAATTGTATATCGATTTACCTGGGTGATTGTTTAGTGCAGGGCATAAAACTCAGTAGTCGGAGGTTAAAGCTTGCTAATCCGGATGAAAGGCCTAGATCAACTATGCTGTCAATGACAGCTGATGTTAATAGGAAGGTGGTTTGTAAAATGGTGGATGCTGGTAGTAATCCTGATGTTGAATTAGAAAATCTAAATTCTGAGTCATTGTTTTATGAGCCACCCCGTCTGTCAAATTGGGATATTCCATTTGTTAATTACGATCTGATAAGTCCATGCACCTATCTTCATCATGCATATAGTCCACTTGGTGTCCGGCAAATGATAATGTCATCAGTCGATTGCTTTTCTCCTCCTTCCAACCCATGGGAATCTGGTTTAAATGAGAAGAGCCCAGAGTCTATACTGAAGAGTGCTGCCAAGAGCTTTACGAATACTCCCTCTATATTAAGGAAATAGCCACGTGATGTTTCAACTCCTGTGTATGCCAACCAGAATGAAAAAGCAGCAGATAGAATGAAAGCTCATGATATTTTTATAACACCTGGTTCATTAGCTAAGAAGTATAATAAATTGTTGGAATCTCCAGATGATGTTTTTTATTGTCATCTGACTATTGTGTGAAGGATGGAAACAGTGGACCTGGACTATGCCAAAATAAAAGGCAGATTCTAGTCTCACCACAGTATTGTTTGAAAACTAAACATTTTGCACCTGTAAAATCTATGGAGAGGCATTTAGAATATGCATATGAAGCTACAGACAGGCTAGACTTGGCCATGCAAGACGTGCTAACCCTTCTGCAGGTTGATGCGAGTCACCAGGATGACTTAGAACTCGTCAAAAGGCTGCGTGTTGTTCTTGGAAACAAACAGGATGCTCAGCAAAGACCTGCAAAATAGTTCGATGAATCAAATGGACAACTTCTATCAGGCAGGTGGAAAGGTACACCAATACTATTTCAGAATAATCAAGGTAACAAGAAAAGGGGCAGTTTTCTAACAGAGTACTAAAGGATCACAGGTGGTAAGGAAATCATCACATGAAGAGATCAATCCCATATTTCAAGGAGCAATTGGTTCCAGATGTTATGTAGCCAGCTAAGGGTTCGATCCACCTTTTTAGTCTAGTTTTCCAGTAGGAGGAGTAAATGTACAGGTGGT
>LPNX010152058.1:57022-85546 GCA_001517045.1 Pseudotsuga menziesii | reverse complement strand
AGCGCAAATACTCGCGGCCAACAGCGTCATTATCCGTCATAACCTAGTTATGGATTTCAGAAAGGGTTAGTTATGGATTTCAGAAAGGGTTAATAATATGGAAACTTTTGAAACCTTCACATTAATCTTCAATTAAAAAAAAAAATAGATTAAATTACGTTGAGAAACTTTTGAAACCTTCACATTAATCTTCAATTAAAAGGCTTACAATCTATTGAAATGATAACAAACTTAGCTCAGATTTTCATTGCTCTGAAAATTATATTATTTTCTGGCTTTTGTCATCAAACGTGTAACTAATTCACAGATATTCCAACGGCAGTCACCGTACCGTTACATGCAGGTAATTCTTGATAACCAATGGGATATTAGACGATGACGGAGATAACCATTCCGATAGTTGATTGTTGAAATTGTTTAGCTGATAGTTAATCTTCAATTAAAACGTTTACAATCTATTTCAAAATGATAACAAACTCGTCTTAGATTTTCATTGCTCTGAAAATTATATTATTTTCTGGCCTTTGCCATCAAACGTGTAACTAATTCACAGATATTCCAACGGCACGCACCGTACCGTTACTTGCAGGTAATTCTTGATAACCAATGGGATATTCGATGATGACGGAAATAACCATGCTGATAGTTGATTCTGAAAAAGAAAAAAAGCAGCCAGCGGAGCTCCAAGTGCATTAGTGTATGCAAAATCTTTTAGTCTCCAAAAATTTAGTCAGCAATATTTCAAAAAAATAATTAAATTCTCTTTTCAAAAACTATAGCACTCTGTATATATACTAATTAATTAATTAGTTTATAGTGAAGAATAATTCAATTAAGAAATACCCTAAAAGAATTACGTTTACATGTATAGTGCAGGAATAATTCTATTAAGAAATAACATAAAAACAGTTAAGTTGAGAAACTCTCAAATCCTTCACAATCTTTAATCTCTTGTGGAATAATTCTTGATAAAATTACGTTGAGAAGCTCTTGAAACCTTCACAATCTTAGGATTAAAACGTTGACAATCAATTGCAATGATAATAAACACAGCTCAGATTTCCATTGCTCTGATAGCATGCGGGTAATTCTTGAGAACCATTCTCTATGAGATTCTAGATGACTATGGAGAACCATTCTCATTCGGATAGTTGATTCTGAAAAAGGCAGCACCGTAGGGAGCTCCAAGTCCATTAATTCTTGCAAAACCTCTGGTACTGAAATTGTTCCGCGACTCGGGCATAATGATATGCGTACGATAAGCTCTGAATACTGTGAAAACTATCTTGCGGGTACCCATGTGTCTTGCCCTTTGAGCTTCATACGGAACCAGATCCTGCATCCCTAAGGTTAACAAACATATCCATTACGATTAACATTACAGAACGCATTCAATTGATCGATTTCCAGCTAATTCAACAAAATAATAAACACAACCATGATACCTGGGCATTGTTGGGCGACCATCATATGCGTCGATAGCCTGCACAATGCAGCGATGAATATTGTTATTTAATGGTAATACAATCAATAATTTGATGTGGCTTCACAGGAAGTATTAGCATACCAGCGCAAATACTCGCAGCCAACAGCGTCAGTATCCGTCATAACCTAGTTATTGATTTCAGAAAGGGTTAGTTATGGATTTCAGAAAGGGTTAATAATATGGAAAGATAACGACGAAATATGATTTAAGCTTATTACCACTGTTACTAATGTGGGGTTCAAGAAGGTTTCCAGGACCTCGGGATGAGCAGGATCGTAAAGGTATTCAAATTGCGAAGGTCTGTATTGCACTTGAGCAGGCGAGAGTTGATCGCCTAGGCTTATTCGTATATCGCCGTACATTATATCCAACTTAAATAGAGGATCGAAATCGTCGACAATGCCTCCGATGACTCCCGCTTCTGTAAGCAGCTGCTTCACCAACTCCATTCTCCGCACAAGATCCCGAATCAAGAACAATGAAATGATGAGGTTCGCTTGCAAAGGCAATGAAACTGGCGAGCGGTATTTAAATCTTTTCTGTTAGAACTCAATTGATCGAGAGAGACGGAGCGCTTCCGATTTAAAATATCAGACACTAAAATATTTAAAATATACTACCCAATCTTATTATGTGGTTGATTAGTCAGTGTTCATTTTTCCTTTACCTAGAAACTACACCAATCTTATTATGTGGTTGATTAGTCAGTGTTCATTTTTCCTATACCTAGAAACTATACCAATCTTATTATGTGGTTGATTAGTCAGTGTTCATTTTTCGTATACCTAGAAACCTTCTTTAGATCTTAACATCAACGTTTCATCCTTTGAGGTTGTTTAATGCCATAAAACTCACACGTAGTTATTTTTTATCCTTCTAGTTGTACTCCTATTTTTATCCTTCTAGTTGTACTCCTATCTATAATAGGATAAAAATGCAGTTGAATTTATGGGTTGAAGACTCTCTCATTCCTTCTAAACCATGACATACATCTTTAAAGATTAAAGATCTAAACCATGACATACATCTTTAAAGATTAAAGATCAATTTACTTTCCCAACCATGTCGTCGGGCTTTTGAACCATTCTAGAATCCCAAAACATCATAATGGTGTCCATATATCTAATCATATCCCTAAGAACTTAAGAACCAATCCTATGTGGTTATGAAAAACATGATCCATGACCATTAACTAATAAAATATTATTTTATGGGACAAGGTCAATGTTTCCTCCTTAACAAATGATAAGGACTCACAACGGATTTACTATGTTCCTAAAATCCTCCTCTAAGGGTCTTGTGTGGAGGTACAAGATGTTTTCCAAGGGACTTGAGCCATAAAAACTTATTTTAGGGCACAAGTTTGAACTTTTCTCCCATATCTATTTTCGAAGTTATGAAAGTTATACTTAGTGTTCAAAACATATTAATTGCTTTAAAATTTCTGCTAATAGTCATATTTAGTATTCAAAACCTATTAATGGCTATCATATTGCCACTTATTGGATTCTTTATTTTTTAAAAGCACCATAAAAGGTGGAAGAAGAGAATATTGACCCCAACAACTTCTTGACAAGTTTTGGATCTGCTCCATGAGTATAAAAGGAGGCATAGGATAAGAGAGAGAGAGACACGGGGGTGTTGGACTTATGATTGTGGTTACACCAAAACCTGCTGGTGTTAATCTCCGCCACAATCGTGAGAGTTAGGATCTTGGGAGGATCTTGGGAGGCGGTTAGTCCATGTCACTAAACTCACATGGAGCCCTCGACGCAATGTCTAACAACCTCCCGAGCACAAGCCGGGTGAGTTTCAAACCCTTGACGTGTTGCTCTGATACCAATTGTTGGACTTATGATTCTGGTTAGACCAAAACCTGGAGGTGTTAATCTCCCCCACAATCACGAGAGTTAGGATCTTGGGAAGCGATTTGTCCATGTCACAAAACTCACACGGAGCGCTGAACCCAATGCCTAACAAGAGGGGGAGGGAGAGAGTCGAAGTGAAATAAATGTATGAAAACCCAAGAAGAGTTGAGCATTAGAAGGGTTAATGAACCAACATTAGCTCCTTTAAAGACACTTTAGTTTCCACATAAAACTGAAAAATAGGATCTTTTGACTTCAATAGGAAGTTAGAGATACTTGCATAACAAATCTTAAGATAATGTAACAAGACAAAATATAGGAAATCAAATGAACTTTCTTAATATATAATTTTTACTTTTAGAAATTTTTTGTAGTTGTTTATAAAATTTGTTTTTTTTTTTAAATTGATCTTTTAAATTTTCACCACAATATAACATATATGTATGTGCCCATCAAACACTCCATGAACTAATTGATAGTATTTTTTAATAATATGTTTTACATATGTAAAGGGCATATTGTACTAGCGAAAGCCTATTTTCTTATTTAAAATTATTCATTATGTTTTCATTTTTTATGATTGATTGAAGTTGAAAACCCATGAAAAAAGAATGTAAACCATGAAAAAAGGATGTTGTGTGTGCGTTCAACACTTTACGGGAATAACTTAATGAAAATTTGAATTTTTTATAATGAGTATATAATGCTCTCTTTCTTCTAGTGCACCATATAAGTTGTTTGATAAATGCTGAAGGAAGTCAAAAGCTACAACAAACATGACATAGCATTGTATTTTGGAATCTTGAAATCCCATGGCACAAAAAAGTCTTGAACCAACTTCGTGCACCAACCCAAAATATTGGAACCACTCAAAGATAGAGATAGTCTTAAATGCATCCGAAATTATGCATTTTTGTTTTGAGTTTCATTTGTATGAGGGTATATCCCATGGCAAGTAATTATGTGGCGATTGTAAGGCCTTAGAGCCATTGTGTAAGCTATTATAATGAATATATAGTTGATATAATGAAAAGTATTACTAGGTCCCTTCAATTTATGTGTTCTAAATGTCTATTATGTTTATACTCATTTACTATTATGGATTAACTAAATAAATGATGAATACAATTAAGTGTTGTTGCACTATATTTGGATTGTTGGTGCAAAATTGAGATGAGGGTTCTTGTGCATCGGGCAACAAAAGGGCATCAATGTATTCTACTTTGCTGACATTTTCAATTCCCTTAAGGGGGGAGGTCTCTCCTAAAGTGAAACCAAGACCGACATAAGATAGGGATAGGTTAATTCTATGGTTATGATTGAGGGTTTATAGTAACAAGCATCACAACATCATCTACCCAAATATACCATGGTGCAACAATACTTAATTGTATTCATCATTCATTTAGCTAAGCCACACTAGTATATGGAAATAAAGATAATATAGACATTCAGAACATAGAAATTTAAGGGGCCCAATAAACCTTTTCTTGATATAAAGTATATCTTCATTACAATTGCTTACATAATGGCTCTAACTGGTGTTACAATCACCAAAATATTACTTGTTGTGGTATATATCTTCATACAAATGAAACCCAAAACCCAAACACATGATAATTCCTAGTACAAATATGAATATCTCTCTCTTTGGTTGGCTCTGATCTTCTGATGCTTGACTATTCTTGAATTTTAATATGTTATTTCACTTCTCTCTCTCTCTCTCTCTCTCTCTCTCTCTCTCTCTCTTATGCTCTACTTTGTTTTACATGAACAGAGCAAGTCCAAAAGTAATCCAAAAGTTGTTGTGGTTGTTACCTCTTTTCCACAACTTCTTCTTCCTTCCTTAGTCTTCTCTTCTCCCACCTTTTTTGGTCCTCTTAAAAAACAAAGGATCCAACAAGACCTAACCACAAAGGTTGACTTTCCCTCAAGTACAATATGTTTTGTTAGTGATCCTTCATCATATTCTATTGTTGGTCCTTCAAACAGGGGACCGAACTCTAATACTTGTGCAAAATCCTACTCGTAAAGTTGTGTGAAATTGTCTAACTTTGCCTACCATTTGGAAACCAATATGTAGGTGGTATCTATGAACTGGTTATCTCTCTTTATGTTAGGGAGGGCTGGTTTATATTTCTCTAACTATTGTATCTATGCATTTGCAAGGTGATCTAGTTTTCGTAGCTTAGAATATGTGACATGGGTTGTAGACTTCAACTCTCTCACAACCTATTTGGAGGTGAAGAATTTTTCATGGATAATATCCATATCATTGTCAAGCTCCTAGGATTCCTTATACTTGTGTTCTCTTTCAATGGGGTCTTCTTTTGCTACTTTTTTCTATTTGGCTTATGCCTTGGTAGATGCAACTTATGTTGTGGTGACATTACATATTGTAGATGCTCGACTTTGGTAAAACACCTGGATTATGGGTCTATGATTTCTTGAGAGCACCATTTGACAGTTGTTCACAATGTGTGATATAATAAAAGTAGCTTCTTTTAATAGGTAATATTCAGGAAATGGATCATTAATGGTGGGACATAGTGGGGTGGTGCCATAAATGCTTTATGGAAGTGATTATTGTATCCATCTCAGTAAGATTTTGTTTGAAGGGTTTGATCATTAAAACTCAATAATGTCAATATGTAAGTTGAACTAAGTTTTCAAATTGTTTATGGTAACTAAGTTGATGGTGGGACCCTCCCCAACCATAATGGTAAAGATTGACTAACAAACAACCTGAACTAACAACCTATTATACTATGAAATGAGAATCACCACAAGTTCTCATTGTTTTGGAGGTCACATTTAGTAGGTATCTTTACCTTTGTTTCAAAAAGTGGTGCTACTTGTAGAACCACTTTTTTATAGCTAAACATACAACCTTTTTTGGAGCCCCATCTAGTACCCTTGCAAACAAAACCATCTATCAAGTACTGAATAAAAAAAGTTCACCTACTCGTAGAACTCCTTATTTTTTGGGACCAAAACCAAGCTACGACTCAAAAATAGGTGCTAACAATGTCACCACTTTTCGTTGTCAAGTTACATTTGCCTAAAAAAATTAAAATTGTTAAATTTTTTTGTTAGAAAGAAAAATTAAATAAAATGTCAAACAAAAGTTTAAAATTTGAAAAAATAAAAAACGTATAAAAACTGTACATGTAAGGAAGGAAAATTGAACATTACTCCTAAAGTTAGCTTATAATGCTCAAGGTCCATGAATGAGACTTTGAACCACAATATAGTATGTTTATTTTGGAATATTTGGCTTTCACAAGGAGATATGGGCTACATTAGAAGGTTTTTAGCACTATTGATATGACATGGAGGAAAAACATGGTTATATGAGGAATCTTAGGCCTTAGCACCTAAATAAAGATTCTAGGTATCTAACAACAAAAAAATTACAATGAATCACAACACATGATATTCTAAGGGTATCCTTGGAATATAAGTGGGGATACCAAATAGAACTTAGGAATTCAACTCTAAACATATGTGTGAGGGCTCAAAGTTCATGAATGATGCCCACAAGCACTACAAATGACCCATCAAATTGATAGTTAGCATTCAACCATAAATATATCTTTTAGGCATTGATACATTGGTATTCCTCCTCAAATCATAACCATAAATTTGAGTTCCATCCCTAAATCTCAAAACCTACTAATGGTTTCTATATAGACACCAAAATATTTAAAATATACTAGAACAATCTTATGTGGTTGATTAATCCATGTTCATTTTCCCCATACCTAGAAATTTCCTTTAGATCCTAACATCAAGGTTTCATCCTTTGAGGGTGTCTAATGCCATACAACCCACACCTAGTTCTTTGATCCTCCTAGATGCACCCATATCCATTATTTTAGGATAAAGATCCACTAGAGAGGTTCAATGTTATGGGTTGAGGCCTCTCTCATTCCTTCTATACTATGACATACACCTTTAAGGACTAGGGATCAGTTTACTTTCCCAACCATGTCCAGGCCCTTCAGACCCACTCTAGATTCCCAAAACATCATAATTGTTGATCCAGATGGAGATTGATGGACACCCACTTATTCCACTGGCTCAAAACAATTGTCCATTGTGGCAGTTTCCAAGTTATTTTTTTATAGTTTTTCGGGTCCTAAACTTTTGGGGCCATTTTGAGGCCCTAAACGATGTTTTTTGGATATTGGGGACAAATTATTGACATTAGCATGCATTTGGTTGACTAAAAGTTGTAAATATTAGACAGACCTTTCCAACGAGCTATCGAACGCCCAAATTGGAGATCGTATGCAAAAGTTATGACCCCGGGAACTTGACTGTTCAACTTACCACCTTGGGGCCGCAAACTTTATGACGATTCATCTTCTAGGGTTATGTTTTGGACTTTTGGGGTTATTACCTTGTCTGCATAGCTTTTCTATCTATCTTGTGCTGCTTTCAAATTTTTCCTGATCTTTACAACCTCTTGCTCCATTTCCTTGAGAAATTCTGGTCCAAGCATAACCTTGTTCACTGGATTATCCCAAGTCACCGGTGTCCTACACCTTCTTCCATACAAAGCTTCATATGGACTCATCCCCAAGGATGCATGCTGTCCATTGTTGTAAGCAAACTCTACGAGGTGTAAATAATCTTCCCACTTGGTTGGTTTGTCCGTCACATACATGCGAAGCATATCTTCAAGCACCTGATTAACTCTCTCTATCTGCCCATCTGTCTGAAGATGGTATGCAATGCTGAAGTTTAGCTTTGTACCCAAATCTGCAAACAACCCCTTCCAAAAATTGGAAGTGAACTTGACATCTCGGTCAGAGACTATTGCTTTCAGTAATCCATGCAATTTGAAAATATCCTTCATGAAGATCTTTGCAATGCCATTAGTCTTATGTGTAGACTTAACCAATATAAAATGTGTTGCCTTTGTCAACTTGTCTACCACAACCATTATGGAATCATGTTGTCTCCAAGTCATCGGCAATCCTGTAATAAAATCCATGGAAATAACTTCCCATTTCCATTCTGGAATTGGCAAAGGCTGTAACAAGCCTGCTAGATGTTGATGCTCAACCCTTACCTGTTGACATTTCATGCACCTCGAAATGTATTCAGCCATGTCTTTTTTCATTCCTGGCCAAAAGTACCGCTTTCTGGCGGTAGCAATTGTCTTCTGGTATCTTGGGTGACTAGAATATGGAGTTTGATGGATTTCATCCATAACAACTCTCCTCAAATCTGCTACATTTGGAATATAAATTCTTCCTTTATAAGTAAGAAGCCCATCTTCTTCCAATTTATATCCCTCATACCTCATCTCAAGACTTTGCTGCTGCAATTTGTCTTTTACCTACTTATACAATTTATCTCCGGTAGTTTGATTAACAATCTGCTGCCTCAAATCTGATTGGAAAATACTAAGAGATGCCACATGCATTTCCTGCACCTTTATGTTGAATGCATTAGCTACCTTATTCTCTTTCCCCTTTATGTGCTTGATTTCAAAATCAAATTCACATAAAAATTCCAACCATCTTGTTTGCCTAGAATTTAGAGTAGGCTGATCAAACAAATACTTCAAACCACAATGATCTGTCCTGATCTCAAATCTCCTAACCATCAAGTAATGTCTCCACATCTTGAGAGCATGTAATATGCATGCAAGCTCTAGATCATGAGTGGCATAGTTCTTCTCATGCTCCTTCAGCTTTCTTGACTCATAACATATCACGTGGTTGTCTTGCATAAGGACTCCTCCAAGCCCTTGTCTGCATGCATCGGTACACACCACAAAATCTTTCTCTAGATCTGCAACTTTCAATACGGGTGCACTGGTGAGAAGATTCTTCAACTGCTGGAATCTTTCTTTACACCTCGAGGTCCATTCAAAATTTATCCCCTTCTTTTGCAAAGAAGTGATGGCATGCGCAACTTTGGAGAATCCCTCAATGAATCTCATGTAATATCCTACAAGTCCCATAAAATATCTTACATCTGTCACATTTCTAGGAGTAGGCCAATTCATAATGGCTTCAATCTTTTCAAGGTCCATGGATACACCCTCTTCTGAGATAATGTGGCCCAAATACTGAATTCTATCTCTATAGAAGTCACACTTGCTCAGTTTTGCATACAGCTGATGCTCCCTGAGCAAGTGCAATGTCAATCTCAAATGATCTTCATGTTCTTTCTCATTCTTAGAATAAACAAGAATGTCATCAAGGAAAACAAGAACAAACTTGTCCAAATACCTACTAAAGACACTATTCATAAGGCACATAAATGTAGCTGGTGCATTTGTGAGGCCAAATGGTACCACTACAAACTCATAATGTCCATACCTTGTTTTGAAGGCTGTCTTATGAATGTCTTCATCCTTTATTCTCACCTGATGGTAACCAGACCTCAACTCAATCTTGGAAAATACCTTGGTTCCTCTCATTTGATCAAAGAGGTCATCAATCCTAGGAAAAAGGATATTTATTCTTTATAGTAACCTTATTCAATTGTCTGTAATCAATACATAACCTGAGTGTACCATATTTCTTCTTTACAAACAGAACTGGTGCTCACCAAGGAGACACACTCGGTCGGATATACTTCTTTTCCAACAACTCTTGCAGTTGCATCTTCAATTCTAGCATCTCTGGTGTACTGTCCTGTAGGGTGTCTTGGACACTCATGCTTCTCCTGGCACAAGTTCAATTGTGAAATCAATGTCCCTCTTTGGAGGAAGCCCTAGAATATCATCAGGAAACACATCCTCGAATTCCTATAGCACTTGATAGTCCTCCAACCTAGGAGTTTCATCTCCTGTTGGCTCAAAAATATGAGCTGCATACAACTGGCAACCTTTCCTATAGAACTTCTTTAACTGCATTGCTGAAACCTACCTTACTGAAATCACCTTTGGAATTCCTTCCACAACTACTGGGTTTCCTTCTTCATTCATGCATTCAAAAGTCTTGTTGTGACATTCAAGCTTCACTCTGTGAGCTTCTAACCAATACATTCCAATGAGAACATCATAGGAACCAAGCGGTAGAACATTCAAATCTACACAAGTGATCAACCCATTCATGACCCATGGGAATTTCTCTACCACTTCACTGACCTTTCTCTTAGTCCCAGTGGCTAGATGAACTAACCAAGATTTTCTATGATTTACTTTCTTAAAAGCACAAATATCCACTACTCTAGGAGTGATGTAACTGTGAGAAGAACTAGGGTCAATCAAAATAGAAACAGATTGTTCAACAATCTTATCTACAACTTCAACCATAGTTGATTGTTGATCTTCCTGGCGGTCCTCCAATGGTGCATAAATCCTAGGGACTGCCCTTGCTACTTGTCCCAATGTTTCTACTTCTTGAATGTTATAAGTTGGTCTTGCACTTTCATTCTCAAGTGGACAATATCTGTGCAAGTGGGGTCCTTCACATTTCCAACATTTGAGTGGTCCTTCATTATGTTGTGGATCTTTAGGTTTTCCACCTATCACCTCAACTGGATTACTCGCAGCTTGGGATGGCTGCTTCTGCTGATTCCTGAATCTAGAAGGTTTGAAACATTTCTTCCTTTAGTCAAACTTCTCATTCTTCTTGTCCTTCCATGCCTTATGGTAATCAAGTTTACCCTTGCTTTGCTCACAACAATACTTAGCCTTCCTTATTTCTTCTTCAAGAGTTCTTGGTTCATAAAACTCAATTCTATCTTTGTAAGACTGAGGCAATCCACTCAGAAACCGATGGACTTTCACTTTTTCATCTTTGATGTACCAGACATACCTCAACAATTCTAAGAGCTTATTTGCATACTCTTCCATGGTTTGTTGTCCTAATCTCATCCCATGGAATTATTCGATCTTATCATCATAATACCTGTCAGAGAGGTATTTCTGCTTGAAATATTTCTTGAACTGTTTCCACTTCAGTCTCCTTTCACTGATATTCTTTACTTGCTTGAAGTGTTCCCACCAGATGGATGCTCTTCCATTTAGATTTAATATGGCAACTCTTGCCTTCATGTTTCTTGAATAATCCTACACTTGAAAGTACTTCTTTATCCCAAGAAGCCAAGCTTTAGCCTCTTGTTTAGTCTTTACCTCACCATCAAAAGTAGGAGTTTTAGCCTTCTTAAATTCATCCCGAGAGCGATCCCTATGGTGTCTCTTTATTTTTCCTTTATGAGAGGATGAACTTGTATCTCCGTTGGATTCTTCAGAGTCAAATGATCCACTAGAAGTCCTTTTCCTTCTCCTAGTACTGCTCTTACTTCCTTCTAGTCATGTTGTACCTCGTCCAAAGTCTATCTTTCTCTGTAAGTCTGTCAAACTCTACAACATGGCAACATTCAATTGATGCTGCTCTTCTTGGGCTTCAATCAAGCTTCTCATGGTGGTTGCAACATCTGACGGTGTCTCTTGGAATCTCCTTCCATTAGACTCTATGTCATCACTTCCATTACGGACATTTTCTCCCATGGCATCCCTTGCATGCTCGTAAGAATCTCAAGCATCATATCCATCATGGGTTCTCATAACTGAATCACCACTTACCTACCAGCCGTAATTTCTGAAATACTTCCCTTGAAGGTGAATATGATTCTGCGAACATGTTAGATACATACCTTGATAAAAATAGAACTACTTACCTTCTCCTGGAAAATCATAAAATAACCATTTTGCTTAAACATAAAATCTTTTTCCTTTTTAGCCCTATAATCTCCTGGCAATCTGCTAAAAACCCACTGAAAAACAGTTGAAAAAAATCTACTTGAAAAACCCAAATTTCCTTGTATAGAATCGCGTCTCATCCCAACTAACATTACGATGTTTCGGAGGTCAGAAAAACTAATTTCCTCCACTACTCATCAGGGGTCTGTTCATCTATTTCTCTCCACCATGTCAGGTCCATATTTATCTAATCCTCTGAACTATAATGGCACTGTCCAAGATTGTTATCGGATCTCCAGTATATCGACGATTGGATCCACTATACATTGGGTGGCTAGTCCTCTAAGCATCCACAACGGCGGCTAACGAACTCTTTGTGATTTTTGTGGGCCATTACCCTATCAGTGATCGGAACAGTTAACTACTGTGGCATCGACGGTCCAAAACTGAATGGGTCCATTGTGTCGGCGACCCAAACCACTAACATTCTCTGACATTGCGGTGATCCAAATAGTAATTTACCTCCGGTGTGTCGGCGATCGAAAGTGTTAACTACTGCCGCATTGGCGATCGGATCTACTAACCATCAGGCGGATATTGTCTTAGACTGCCGCAATGGTGGGTTCACAAACCTTTAACTTTTTCTGATTGGCTATTGAAAGCACTAATCACTACGGCATTGACAATTGGATCCTTTATCCATCGGAAGGATAGTCTACTAGCAAGCCGCAATGGTGGATGCAAGAACAACTAAAATTTTCTGATGTTCATCAGCAGTATGATCTTCTAATATTTTCTGATGACATCCATTGGTGGTCTCATCAACTAACTCCCATAGATCACCAATGGGTTCAACACTTAGATAAATTTTTGAAAATTTTCTTCTTGGCATCGGCTCTTCAAAGAACTAAGCTTCGTCGATGTTTCAGCAGTCTTCAGGAGATCTCCGCCGAAACTGTAGCTCTTCCTTCAACTAATAATTGTCGATCAACTTCACTAGACTTTGAAAGCTTCATCCTCTATTCGTCGACGATCCCATCAACTAACTTCCATCGATCACCAATGGTTTTAACATTTAGACAAAAAAACTTCTTTTGAAAAAAATTTCTTCTTTGTCTTCCGCCTCATTGGCTATCGAAAAAACTAACTGTCGAGTGGTTAGTCCATTAAACAGCCACAACGACGGACGCATAATCAACTAATTTCTTGCAATGTAGTTCATCGGTGGTTCCATCCACTAACTTCTGTCGATCCGTCTAACTAATCTTTGCTGAATTTCTCTTTCCCCTGCCAACGTGTCATCGACAACTTCATCATCTAACTTTTTCTGATGGTGGTGACGTTTTGGAAAACCTATCAACTAATTTTTGCCTATCCATTCACTAAATTCTGTTGATGTTTCGGCGACCCTTAGCCATACGGAGCCTTCATTTCGGTGCTCCCATCGTCTAATCATCGGCGATACAATCAACTAACTTCCGTCAATCGCCAATGGTCTAACTTAGAAAAAAAATTTAAAAAAAATTCTCTCCTTCGTCTTTTCTTCGCCAGCGTTTCGGCGATCTCTTTGTCTATCCTTCGTCGATCACCGACAGTTTGCATCGGGTGGTATTCAGCCTATATGTTCCGCTGTATCGGAGGGTCTTCTCGCTTAGTCCTCCGATGAGCCAATGGCCTAAGACTTAGAAAAAAAATTTCTTTGAAGTTTTGTTGTCATTCATTTTCTTCTGGGTAGGGGGAAACCTGCCTCTGCTAGCTAGTTATTCATGGCCCTCTGAGGTCCAATGCTGCAATGATGGCTCTATCACTACATCTTCACGTCCCGTTCAGGCCCATGCTGCAACATGAGTTCTGATACCACACTGTAGTGTCCCCGACCCTCCGACCAACGAAGAGGACACTACCATACGACAAACATCTAGGAAACTAGCCCCATGAACATGTACATACATATAAAAACCCAAATGTTTGAACATAATACATACTAAGATGCATAATCATACATATACTCATCGGAAGCAAAACATACAATTCAACATTCAACATGTCCATCATCATAATTCATTAACAGTAAATATGATTGCAAAACAGATTAGTCAAGAATACTTATCTTATAAGAATTGTCCTGCAACCAGCTACGTCGCTGCAACGTTCCACCCAACCATAGGCTAGTGTGATCCTTAATCTCTTAGCAACACTTCCACCCCCCGAGACAGGCATGATTCCCCAAGGAATAAGGAACTAGTAGGATTACACACAGCCAAGGATAAAAAAACATTCAAGGGTACACAATTTAGCCAAACCAAGACAGTTGGGTTTATCAAGCAAATAACAGATCAGCCAAGCCAACATAGCTGGGTTTATTAAGCCATCCAGGAGCTGGGAAAGGATAAATGCTAATCTGGTGAGCTCATTAAAGAGTTAAGGACACCTACACTAGAACTAACCTCACTTCTAGGACACCCACACACACCCAACACAAGGAAATCAGTCCTTTCTCTACTACACAGTCCCTTAGGCCCTGACCTCCCTTCTAGTGCTATTCAGGGGTTGTGGAGAAGAAAGCCAACCCTCTAGCTCTGTCTGTGTGGTTCCCAAACCCACCAGGTTTGTCAAGCAAATTAGGCCCTCATCACCACCCCAATACAGTCTGAAGACCAACCACTTCATGCACACAGCAAAACCAGCCATTACATCTTTGACAAGGGAAAACAAATCCCTGAGTCATTCTTGTCCCTATCGTGGCCAAAACAACTCAATGGTAACCTATAGCAGCTCCGAAGCGTGAGGGAAACACAACCAACACAACGTAGGTACTCACAGCTACCACCGATCAAGGGAAGAACAACAATCAATCTCACAATGAAAACCACCGAAACATTTCATAGTTCCACGATGGGAAAAGGGACAGACTCTCTGTGTGAGTTGGAGGGGAAATGTATCGATAGACCAACAATCGATCAGAAGAAGGAGAATCGAACCCCACACATAGAATCATGAGTCCCTTTTATCTCCACTCTGCGTGAGGAAAAATGAACAGCCAAAAACGATTGATAGTTTTTCCCAAACGGTGCGTGAAGGTGAGCAGAACTGGAGAGAGAGGGAGAGTGGAAGCATTCCCTATTTTTTTTCCTTTCCCCCATGTGAATGGAATGATCTAGCTGGAGGAGGGTGCATGTGGACAGTCCTGGCACCCACCACTACTTAGAAAATAACTACTCTCAACTAACAACAGGGTTCTTTAGATGGGTGGTTGACACATGGATTTTCCCCATGGGTTCCAGGTTTAACAATTCCCCCCCTTATCCTTAGGAAATCATGCCCTTTTCAATATAGTTTCATTGACATAGCTGGTTGGGGTTCTTTTTAATTAAAATGCATAGTTACATGAGGCCACAACTTAATATGTGTCATATATCCCGATATACCATCGGTGGCAATTCCAATCACCAAAACATAACATAGCCAAATCGATGGTGGGGATTTTTCCTTTCGCTCCACATCATGATTATTTACAATATATATATATATATATATATATCATGTATATTTAATGCATCGGGGTCAAAACCAGGGTGTTACACCTGCTATGTCACAATCCCAATCTCTCTATGACACTACTTCTTCATCTTCTATAAGAATAAAATTATGATCCTTCATCACTGTGAAAGTTCTAGATGTCTGTCCAACCATCCTTTCTTGACCATCTAGATAGTTCAACTCCTCTTTATCTTCGTTAATATCAAGTTTCATCATAGGAAGCTTGAATGCTTCATCTTCATTAGTGTTACCTTCATCACTTGACAAGGAATTTTCAATTTCCTTCTGCTGTAACACTTCATCTTTGTCTTTTCTTGCAAGACACTCTTCATCACATCTTGCTTTCCAACCTCCAACTTCACTCAAGACAACTTCAAAAGATAGATTCTCTTCTGCATAACCTACAAACACATTCACTTTGTTCACAGTAAACTCACAAGACTCAATGGTCTTATTTGATGACTCAATCACAAAATATTCCTCTGGATATTCCAAGTATTCTACAAGACTTAGAAAATATTCAATAGTATTCTATTCAACCTCCTCAAGCATAACATCTAAATGCTCAATATCCTCCTTTGTCTCTTTCAGTTCTTGGCCATCATCATGTTCCAATTCTTATTTGTTCTTAGCTTTCACAGTAAGCTGGAAATAATTACTTTCACTCAATTGTGTATGTGCATGTACATGAGACTCAGTTGTCTCATCTTCTCCCAGAACAGAATTCAGAGTATGGCCTCTTCCTTCATCTTCTATGATAATATCAGCAGATTGTCCTTCTTCATTCTTTGTACCTGTAAACACACACAAAATATCAGTTTCCAAAAATTAAGACCTCTTGGCCTCTCTTGAAGCTTCATCCTTCAAGTCTTCTCTCAGACACTCTCTCGCCTTGAGTATATCTTCTTCACACTGAGAATTCATCAGTTTCTCTTCTCTCCTTTGTAGCTTATTCCACTTCACCTTTATTTTCACAAGAAAACCACATCTCTAGTCTTCTTCCTCCTTCTGTAACAGTTCCATCAGTAGTTTCAGATGGACTTCTATCTCATCCTTCTCTCTCTCATACTCTTCATCACTCAACTTCCTCCATATGCCATTTTCCTTGGCATTTTCTTTCCTCTTTTTGTGGATTCCTCCTGAACCTATGTATGACTCTCAATAGTCATTTTCTTGAGTTTATTTCACTCCCTATGAGTTGCACTAGCCTCTGCAGTAACATTTCTCCTTGTTACACCAAACCTCCTCTGTGCTTGGTATTTTGGCAAGTACCGATCCTCTTTCTAGAACCCTTCTGAGAAAATCTCTATGATCCTTCTAGGATTTATCTCGCAACTCATCTTCATGAGAACATAATTGTCCTCTTGTACTTCAATATTCACTTGAAATACTAGGTTCTGGCCACACTTATGTTTTCTCTCAGAAATCTTCCCTAGTTTCTTTCATCACCGCCCTCAATGACTATGATCTTCTTTGCTGATATGATTCACTTATGTTGCTACCCGTTTGCATGCATACACTCCTCCCAAAGTAGATATCCATGCCTATATATCACTTTTCAGGCTCCAAGCCTCTTCTTCATTGGCATGCAAAACTCTTCCACTCACAGGTTCTCTTCCAGACTTCTCGGCTGTCTTCTATCTTCACAGAATACTGTCTTGTACCTTGTGTTCTTTCCTTTTTCCTCAGAGTAAACTTACCCTCTTCCTTCATGCATCACTGCGCTTCTCCTTATTACCTTCATAACTTCTATGTTCACCTCTAATCTACTTCTGTCATGACCTCTTACTCTTCCAATGCATGCAACCATCTTCTCACACTAAGCCTCTGCAATAATAGTTCTCTTTCACATTGTTACAACTTACCTCACCAAGCCCCTTCTCTATACTTGGTCTTTTGGTACCGTTGGTTTTATATCTAGAACCTATTGAGTACTCTTCTTTGCTCTTTCAGGCTTCTACTATTATGCTTCTCCCTCACATGCGCATATCCTTCACACGGGCTTCTGCATCACTTACTCACTTCCCCAAAAAATTCTACCCACAATCACAAGTGTGGAATCTTCCAACAACTTCTACCTAGTCATACCTCGAAGTTTCTTCTATTTTCAAACACAAAGGAAATCTTTTCCCACTCTAATACCAAAATTGGTGCAGGCGGGTCGATCACAACAAACCCCAACCAACACTTCCAGGTTCCGGTGGCTCCTACACTTAGCAAGACTGCCCAATTTAGCTTAATGGCCAAATTATGCGCTAAAATTGCCTCCCCACAGCTTTTCCTCAGCAATCGCCTTTCTGCAACTCTGTTTCCACAGTCGAGTTGTGGGATGCAGGATCTTGAACACCCAACGTTACACTTCGCAACTTTATTTCCACAATGGCCTTCCCGCAATCGGGTTGCGGGATGTAGGATCCCAAGTTTCCAAAGTTGCTTCTCCGCAATTCTCCGAACCATCAAATCTTTGCGGCCTTCACTCTAACCATCGATCTAATTTTGGTGCAAACCTCTCAGATCTCTGTGGATCTGTTAACTTCCTCGCAACTTCCGTTGCAGGCTTCTTCTAGACCATCAAATCTTTATCTACGAACTCAATCTCGACCATTCATTCTCTACGAAACTTGTTAATGGTAGAGAATCCACGGGTTGCACTGATTGATCATGGAATTGATCAATGCACCTTGCAATCGTCCTAATTATTTATCCTATCACTCGTATGCATGCATCTACACTCTACTTCAACTATTCAAGCAAGAAATTGATGTGTGAATTCAACAACTTCACAGAAATACCCAATGTTCAGGAAAACACCGAAGTCGGCTCTACAAGATACACAGTTCAACACAGTACATGCATAAAGGTTAACAACCCAACAAACACACGATTAATCATTCTATTAAGCAATCAAAGTAAAATGCACACACCTTGGATCTCTCTACTTCCGACTCTTCAAAATATTTACAAGTAGGAATCAGACATAGGTCTGTCCTCTCTCTGCAAACTCGGAATTCTAAATGTTGAAGAGAAGAACCCCCTCTACTTCTCTACTCTTCCTATTTAACATAAAATGTTACTCCTACTCTAAGTGGTCCTACAACCAAAACAAACCACTACCCGACATAATGAAATGTCCCTGTCCAAAAAACTTGTGGCTTGATCTATACGCAGGGAGTCGTGACCATCCATCATGCATATAACTTGCTAACAAACTATGACTCATCAGACAACCAAAAAATATCCCTCAGCATGTGACCAACTCATCACATTGTTGGCATGCCACTATACCCTGCAACATGACTCATCTAGTACTAACACCTATCAGATTAGATATGCTATCCTATCTAGACTTGCTAGGAAATGAAATACTTTACATGAAAGTTTACAATGGTTTTACAATCAACCCCTCCTTGGGTAGATGTCAAGACCTTAGGGTTTGACCAGAAATTTAGTAGTTGTCCTTGAGAGCTAATGCTCCTGCATCAATTTCTAAAAGTAAAATTTATGTATTAATAAATTCCATTTGATTTCCTATATTTTGTCTTCTTACATTACCTTAAAATTTGTTATGCAAGTACCTCTAACTTCCTCTTGAGGTAAGAGGTTCCTATTTTTTAGTTTTATGTGGCAACTAAAGTGTCTTGAAAGCAGATAATGTTTGTTGTTCATCAACCCTTCTAATGCTCGATTGTTCTTGGGTTTTCATACATTTATTTCACTTCTCTCTCTCTCTCTCTCTCCTCTTATCCTATGCGTCCTTTTATACCCATGGAGCAGATCCAAAACTTGTCCAGAAGTTTTCGGGGTCGATATTCTCTTCTTGTACCTTTTATGGTGGTCTTAAAATATAAAGAATCCAGCAAGTGGAAATATGAGAGCCATTAATAGGTTTCGAGAACTAAATATGACTATTAGAGGAAATTTTAGAGTCATTAATATGTTTTGAGCACCAAGAATAGCTATCATGACTTTAGAAATGGATATGGGAGAAAATTTTAAATTTATGCCCTAAACTTTTCTTTTATGGCTCAAGTCCTTTGGAAAACATATTGTATCTCAACACAAGACCCTTATAGGAAGATTTTAGGAACAACGTAGATCTATTGTGAGTCCTTGATCATTTTTTAAGGAGGAAACATTGGCCTTGGACCATAAAGGAATATTTTATTGGATGATGGTCGTGGATCATGTTTTTCACAACCATATATGATTGGTCTAGGGGTTCTTAGGACTTTGATTAGGTATATGGAACCATTGATCCGGATTTATGTTTGAACAAAATGAAAGAACATATACAGAGTCATTAGAATAGACATTTTGCAAAGATAATAGAGATACAGTAAACAAATATTCTATTAAATTGCGGAAATAGAATAGACTGTAATACAATTGCCAGAATGGTGGTAGCTATCTCTAAGAAGAGATGTGGCTGCTACGCTCATCTGTGCCAAGCTAAATACAAAATGAGGCCAAAGGGGCCTATTTATATTAAGAATGAGTTAAGAACCCCAAAATTCCAAAATGTAACCCTAGAAGATGAACCGTCTTAAAGTTTGCGGCCCCAAGGTGGTAAGTTGAACAGTCAACTTCCTGGGGTCATAACTTTTGCATATGATCTCTGATTTGGGTGTTCAATAGCTCATTGGAAATGTTTGTCTAAGCTTTACAAATTTTGGTCAAGCAAACACATGCTGATGTCAACCATTTGGCCCCAAATTTCCAAAAAACGTCATTTAGGGCCTCAAAACGGCCCCAGAAGTTTAGGACCCGAAAAACTGTAAAAAAATAACTAGGAAACTACCACAATGGAGAATTGTTTTGAGCCTGTGCAATAGGTGGGTGTCCACCAATATCCATCTGGATCAATCATCCCTCTTTAGGAAGAAATGGTATCCATTGCATCGAATCCCATATCATATCTCGAACTATGTGTTGAGTTGATCTCCTAGTATGACATTTGTTGAAGTGAAGAGGTTGTTTTTCTTTGGCATCCTGAGAGGGTTGTAATTTTTGTGTGGATGATTTGTTTTTGGATGAGCACCTTGAATGCATGGTCGTGCATCGTATAGGTACTTGGATAGATGAGGAAATGATGGCTCTATTTTCTTCTTGTGTCTGATGAGCAGAGACACCCTGTGCAGAGGATGTGGAGGTCTCTGTGATCTTATGTTCTCCTTCAGACGCAATTGTGAGGAGGAATAATTTTCTGGTGTGGGAGCTTATCTTCCTACCCTGCGAGACTATGGCAGGTGCAACTGTCTCTGGGATCCGGTAGAGTTGTCCTCTCAAAGTGACAATGACACTGCGAGGCAGTGACTCATATACAACATGACGCTTCCACATATATGGTTGTCCTAAAAGAACATCACAGAATTCAAGTGGGGCCACATCACACAATACCTCATCTTTGAAAGGCTTGATGCCATATGGTAGGAGGCATTGCTGATTAATGCAGATACCTCATCCTTGGCTTAGCCAACCGATGCTATAAGGTTGCGGGTGTGGTGTTATTGGAAGCTCCAATCTCTTGATGACTTCTGCTAAGATCAGGTTCTTTTGGCTGTTGTTGTCAACAACAAAATGTAGAGGCATTCCCTTCACCCACATCTGTGAGTGGAATAGGCGTCCTCTGCCTCTGACTCTTCAGGATCCTCCAGTTGAATCTGTGCGGTAGAAACAGTGGCAATGGGGTCTGCATCAATGATCTGCCTCCCATTATATGCGACTGTTGCATTGGGTTCAGAATCAGAATCAGGATCTGATTCTAAAGATTTGATCTCGGCCACTAATGACTTCTTTGAGCGACATTCATCAGTGTTGTTCCAAGGGCTTTTATGAAATTTGCACCACTTACCGGTGTCCTTCTTTGTCTTTCTATCTCCCTTCTTTGGTTGTGGTAGGGACTGGTTGTCCTTTCCTTGTCCTATGTTTTACGAGCCAGGGTTTCCCTTGCCTTGCTTCTACGCTGGGTGCACAGGTCCAGAGTCTCACTTGTTCTTTTGTCGAAATTTCTCCTCGATTTTGACAGCATACCGATAGGCAGATCCAAGTGAAGAGATGTCAAGGAAGTCCATCTCAGTTCAGATGTACCGATGTAGACCACTACGATATTTCAGAATCAGGTGTCGCTCGGAGTCCTTGATACTCGGCTTTGTACGCAAGCTATGAAATTTGTTGGTGTACTTCGACACCGTCTGGTCCCTTTCTTGACGTAGAATGGTCAATTTTGTATACTGGTCATCATAGTTTCCCACAAGGTAATACTGTTCCCTGATAGCATCTATGAAAGAGGCCCAAGTGGGATTTGTTTCAAACATTCTAGACTCGTTTGATGAGTTTTGTTCACAATAAGTACCCCACCAATTTTGGACATGGGGGACTACCTTAAGGAGCACAAAGGTGATCTTTTCTCTGTCGAAAAAATTGTGGATAGAGAAATACCCTTCTAGAACATTCAACCAATTATCCAGGGCATCTGCGTCAATATTGCCTTCAAATAAAGGAATATCAAAGTTAACTTGTACCTTAAAGGGAGTTGCATCCCCGAATCGAATGCTCGTTGAAGATGCACTTGCTGTTGCCGGCATTCGCCGAAGGATTTGGGCGAAACTATCCATCATCTTGTTCCTCTGTCACTCGAGGGCTTCCTCGAGTAGAGACTTGATAGGATCTCCTGCTCCATCGTCTCTCTTTTGTTCCGCCATGGGAGGCCATTTGGGACGGCGAGAATGATCAATTGAAACTAGTTCGAGACCAAACTCTCTATACTCGGACCTCGTCGGGGACATGCACCGAGAAACAATCAAAGAGCAGATTGCTCTGATACCACTGATCTGGATTTATGTGTGAACAAAATGAAAGAACATATACAGAGTCATTATAATAGACATTTTACAAAGATAACAAAGATACAGTAAACAAATATTCTATTAAATTGCGGAAATAGAATAGACTGTAATACAATTGCCAGAATGCTGGTAGCTATCTCTGAGAAGAGATGTGGCTGCTACGCTCATCCATACCAAGTTGAATACAAAATGAGGCAAAATGGGCCTATTTATAATAAGAATGAGGTAAGAACCCCAAAAGTCCAAAACGTAACCCTAGAAGATGAACCGTCATAAATTTTGCGGCCCCAAGGTGGTAAGTTGAACAGTCAACTTCCCGGGGTCATAACTTTTGCATACGATCTCCGATTCGGGCGTTCCATAGCTCGTTGGAAAGGTATTTCTAAGATTTACAACTTTTGGTTGGCCAAATGCATGCCGATAGAAACCATTTAGCCCCAAATCTCCAAAAAACGTTGTTTAGGGCCTCAAAACGGCCCCAGAAGTTTAAGACTCGAAAAACTGTAAAACAATAACTAGGAAACTGCCACAATGGACAATTGTTTTGAGCCAGTGGAATAGGTGGGTGTCCACCAATCTCCATCTGGATCAACCATTATGATGTTTTGGGAATCCAGAGTGGGTCTGAAGGGCCTGGACATGGTTGGGAAAGTAAACCGATCCTTAGTCCTTAAAGGTGTATGTCATAGTATAGAAGAAATGAGAGAGGCCTCAACCCATAACATTGAACCTCTCTAGTGTATCTTTATCCTAAAATAATGGATATGGGTGCATCTAGGAGGATCAAAGAAGTAGGTGTGGGTTGTATGGCATTAGACACCCTCAAAGGATGAAACCTTGATGTTAGGATCTAAAGGAAGTTTCTAGGTATGGGGAAAATGAACATGGATTAATCAACCACATAAGATTGTTCTAGTATATTTTAAATATTTTGGTGTCGATATAGAAACCATTAGTAGGCTTTGAGCTTTAGGGATAGACATCAAATTTATAGTTATGATTTGCGGAGGAATACCAATGTATCAATGCCTAAAAGATATATTTATGGTTGAATGCTAACTATCAATTTGATGGGTCATTTGTAGTGCTTGTGGGAATCATTCATGAACTTTGATCCCTCACACATATGTTTAGAGTTGAATTCCTAAGTTCTATTTGGTATCCCCACTTATATTCCAAGGATACCCTTAGAATATCATGTGTTGTGATTCAATGTGATTTTTTGTTCTTAGATACCTAGAATCTTTATTTGGGTCCTAAGGCCTAAGATTCCTCATATAACCATGTTTTTCCTCCATGTCATATCAATAGTGCTAAAAACCTTCTAATGTAGCCCATATCTCCTTGTGAAAGCCAAATATTCCAAAATAAACATACTGTATTGTGGTTCAAAGTCTCATTCATGGACCTTGAGCATTATAAGCTAACTTTAGGGGTAATGTTCAATTTTCCTTCCTTACATGTACAGTTTTTATACATTTTTTATTTTTTCAAATTTTAAACTTTTGTTTGACATTTTATTTAATTTTTCTTTCTAACAAAAAAAATTAACAATTTTAATTTTTTTAGGCAAATGTAACTTGACAACGAAAAGTGGTGACATTGTTAGCACCTATTTTTGAGTCGTAGCTTGATTTTGGTCCCAAAAAATAAGGAGTTCTATGAGTAGGTGAACTTTTTTTATTCGGGGCTTGATAGATGGTTTTGTTTGCAAGGGTACTAGACAGGGTTCCAAAAAAGGTTGTATGTTTAGCTATAAAAAAGTGGTTCTACAAGTAGCACCACTTTTTGAAACAAAGGTAAAGATACCTACTAAATGTGACCTCCAAAACAATGAGAACTTGTGGTGATTCTCATTTCATAGTATAATAGGTTGTTAGTTCAGGTTGTTTGTTAGTCAATCTTCACCGTTATGGTTGGGGAGGGTCCCACCATCAACTTAGTTACCACAAACAATTTGAAAACTTAGTTCAACTTACATATTGACATTATTGAGTTTTAATGATCAAACCCTTCAAACAAAATCTTATTGAGATGGATACAATAATCACTTCCATAAAACATTTATGACACCACCCCACTATGTCCCACCATTAATGGTCCATTTCCTGAATATTACCTATTAAAAGATAGTTACTTTTATTATATCACACATTGTGAACAACTGTCAAATGATGCTCTCAAGAAATCATAGACCCATAATCTAGGTGTTTTACCAAAGTCGAGCATCTACAATATGTAATGTCACCACAACATAAGTTGCATCTATCAAGGCACAAGCCAAATAGAAAAAAGTAGCAAAAGAAGACCCCGTTGAAAGAGAACACAAGTATAAGGAATCCTAGGAGCTTGACAATGATATGGATATTATCCATGAAAAATTCTACGCCTCCAAATAGGTTGTGAGAGAGTTGAAGTCTACAACCCATGTCACATATTCTAAGCTACAAAAACTAGATCACCTTGCAAATGCATAGATACAATAGTTAGAGAAATATAAACCAGCCCTCCCTGACATAAAGAGAGAGAACCAGTTCATAGATACCACCTACATATTGGTTTCCAAATGGTAGACAAAGTTAGACAATTTCACACAACTTTACGAGTAGGATTTTGCACAAGTATTAGAGTTGGCTCCCCCGTTTGAAAGACCAACAATAGAATATGATGAAGGATCACTAACAAAACATATTATACTTGAGGGAAAGTCAACCTTTGTGGTTAGGTCTTGTTGGATCATTTTCTTTTTAAGAGGACCAAAAAAGGTTGGAGAAGAGAAGACTAAGGAAGGAAGAAGAAGTTGTTGAAAAGAGGTAACAACCACAACAACTTTTGGATTAGTTTTGGACTTGCTCTGTGCATGTAAAACAACTTAGAGCATGAGAGAGAGAGAGAGAGAGAGAGAGAGAGAGAGAGAGAGAGAGAGAGAGAGAAGTGAAATAACATATGAAAATTTAAGAATAGTCGAGCATCAGAAGATCAGAGCCAACCAAAGAGAGAGATATCCATATTTGTAGTAGGAATTATCATGTGTTTGGGTTTTGGGTTTCATTTGTATGAATATATATACCACAACAAGTAATATTTTGGTGATTGTAACACCTTAGAGCCATTGTGTAAGCAATTGTAATGAAGATATACTTTATATAAAGAAAAGGTTTATTGAGCCCCTTAAATTTCTATGTTCTCAATGTCTATATTATCTTTATTTCCATATACTATTGTGGCTTAGCTAAATGAATGATGAATACAATTAAGTATTGTTGCACCATGGTATATTTGGGTAGATGATGTTGTGATGCTTGTTACTATAAACCCTCAATCGTAACCATAGAATAACCTATCCCTATCTTATGTCGGTCTTGGTTTCACTTCTGGAGAGACCTCCCCCATTAAGGGAATTGAAAATGTTAGCAAAGTAGAATACAATGATGCCCTTTTGTTGCCTGATGCACAAGAACCCTCATCTCAATTTTGCACCAACAATCCAAATATAGTGCAACAACACTTAATTGTATTCATCATTTATTTAGTTAATCCATAATAGTAAACGAATATAAACATAATAGACATTTAGAACACATAAATTGAAGGGGCCTAGTAATCCTTTTCATTATATCAACTATATATTCATTATAATAGGTTACACAATGGCTCTAAGGCCTTACAATCGCTACATAATTACTTGTCATGGGATATAGCCTCATACAAATGAAACTCAAAACAAAAATGCATAATTTCGGATGCATTTAAGACTGTCTCTATCTTTGAGTGGTTCCAATATTTTGGGTTGGTGCACGAAGTTGGTTCGAGACTTTTTTGTGCCATGGGATTTCAAGATTCCAAAATACAATGCTATGTCATCTTTGTTGTAGATTTTGACTTCCTTCAGCATTTATCAAACAACTTATATGGTGCACTAGAAGAAAGAGAGCATTATATACTCATTATAAAAAAATCAAATTTTCATTAAGTTATTCCTGTAAAGTATTGAACACACACACAACATCCTTTTTTCATGATTTACATTCTTTTTTCATGGGTTTTCAACTTCAAGCAATCATAAAAAATGAAAACATAATGAATAATTTAAAAAAAAAAAAATAGGCTTTCGCTAGTAGAATATGCTCTTTACATATGTAAAACATATTATTCAAAAATACTATCAATTAGTTCATGTAGTGTTTGATGGGCACATACATATATGTTATATTGTGGTGAAAATTTAAAAGATCAATTTTAAAAAAAAACAAATTTTATAAACAACTACAAAAAATTTCTAAAAGTAAAAATTATATATTAAGAAAGTTCATTTGATTTCCTATATTTTGTCTTTTTACATTATCTTAAGATTTGCTATGCAAGTATCTCTATCTTCCTATTGAAGTCAAAGGATCCTATTTTTCAGTTTTATGTGGCAACTAAAGTGTCTTTAAAGGAGCTAATGTTGGTTCATTAGCCCTTCTAATGCTCAACTCTTCTTGGGTTTTCATACATTTATTTCACTTCTACTCTCTCCCTCCCCCTCTTGTTAGGCATTGGGTTCAGTGCTCCGTGTGAGTTTCGTGACATGGATAAATCGCTTCCCAAGATCCTAACTCTCGTGATTGTGGGGGAGATTAACACCTCTAGGTTTTGGTCTAACCAGAATCATAAGTCCAACAATTGGTATCAGAGCAACAGGTCAAGGGTTCGAAACTCACCCAACTCGTGCTCGAGAGGTTGTTAGACATTGCGTGGAGGGCTCCATGTGATTTTAGTGACATGGACTAACCGCCTCCCAAGATCCTAACTCTAACACAAGCACGTTTTGGTGTAACCACAATCATAAGTCCAACACCCCCGTCTCTCTCTCTCTCTCTCTTATCCTATGCCTCCTTTTATACTCATGGAGCAGATCCAAAACTTGTCAAGAAGTTGTTGGGGTCAATATTTTCTTCTTCCACCTTTTATGATGCTCTTAAAAAATAAAGAATCCAACAAGTGGCAATATGATAGCCATTAATAGGTTTTGAATACTAAGTATGACTATTAGCAGAAATTTTAAAGCAATGAATATGTTTTGAGCACTAAGTATAACTTTCATAATTTTGAAAATAGATATTGGAGAAAAGTTCAAACTTGTGTCCTAAGATAAGTTTTTAAGGCTCAAGTCCCTTGGAAAACATCTTGTACCTCCACAGAAGACCCTTAGAGGAGGATTTTAGGAACATAGTAAATCCATTGTGAGTCCTTATCATTTGTTAAGGAGGAAACATTGGCCTTGGACCATAAAAGAATATTTTATTGGTTAATGGTCATGGATCATGTTTTTCACAACCACATAGGATTGGTTCTTAGGGATATGATTAGATATATGGACACCATTATGATGTTTTAGGATTCTAGAATGGGTCAGAAGCCCGACGGGAAAGTAAATTGATCTTTAATCTTTAAAGATGTATGTCATGGTTTAGAAGGAATGAGAGAGTCTTCAACCCATAAATTAAACTGCATCTTTATCCTATAATAATAGATATGAGTACAACTAGGAGGATCAAAAATAACTACCATTAGACAACCTCAAAAGATGAAACGTTGATGTTAAGATCTAAAAGAAGTTTCTAGGTATACGAAAAATGAACACTAACTAATCAACCACATAATAAGATTGGTGTAGTTTCTAGGTATAGGAAAAATGAACACTGACTAATCAACCACATAATAAGATTGGTGTAGTTTCTAGGTATAGGAAAAATGAACACCGACTAATCAACCACATAATAAGATTGGGGTAGTATATTTTAAATATTTTAGTGTCTGATATTTTAAATTGGAAGCTCTCCGTCTCTCTCGATCAATTGAGTTCTAACAGAAAAGATTTAAATACCGCTCACCAGTTTCATTGCCTTTGCAAGCGAACCTCATCATTTCATTGTTCTTGATTCGGGATCTTGTGCAGAGAATGGAGGTGGTGAAGCAGCTGCTTACAGAAGCGGGAGTTATCGGAGGCATTGTGGACGATTTCGATCCTCTATTTAAGTTGGATATAATGTACGGCGATATACGAATAAGCCTAGGCGATCAACTCACGCCTGCTCAAGTGCAATACAGACCTTCGCTTTTTTAATA
>LPNX010152058.1:4216-55774 GCA_001517045.1 Pseudotsuga menziesii | reverse complement strand
GCTAAGTTTGTTATCATTTCAATAGATTGTAAGCCTTTTAATTGAAGATTAATGTGAAGGTTTCAAAAGTTTCTCAACGTAATTTAATCTATTTTTTTTTTTCTTAATACAATTATTCCACCAGAGATTAAAGATGATACAAATTTCGAGACAACTAAATTTTTTCCAATTATTTCTTAATATAATTATTCCGCTATTACAGGGAACACTATCATGTGTTTATCGTTATATATACAAAACACTATCATATATCGTATATATAAGTTATATATAAAATTTGGAACATTATATAACAGAATAAAAAATATATACTCAGAGTTTGCCATGGTCTTGGGATAGAGAACCCAGTCGAGTTAGTCAGCAATGACCAGCTACAATTCATTTACACCATTTAAAGCGTTGCCATAAATGAAATTCTTGATTTATATGAAAAATCTTACATTATTTATCATTTTATTTACAATATATTTATTTTCATTTAAAATTCTAAATAAATTAATATTATACTTATTTTTAATAAATTTAAAATTAAAGTAACCTTAAAATTAGGATAAAGTTGATTCGTAACTAACATAAATATATAAACATACTTATCTAACTTGTAGTTATCCATGTTTCTTGAAATATGTTTTTATAATTATTTAATTGTTTGATGTGACATCATGTTTATGTTTACAACAAAATATTTTTCAAGATTTTTGGTGGTATATTATGTAGAAATTTTGATGTTCAAAACTTTGATGTTAAGTATGATTTTAAAAGATATTGTTTTGTTTACTAGTTTGAAAAGAATAATTTTTTAAATTAAATTTAAATCTATTCAATTCAAATTAATATAATCTTAAATATAATTATATTAATGTTTCAATAGTTTAATATTAAAATTTTCAAAGCCTAAATTAAGTTTTGAATGTACTAACACTAAAATTTAATAGAACATTTAGCACTTGATTTTTAATTATAGTTAATTTATATCATTCAGTGTTTTAAAAATAAATTATAGATTATATACAAGTATTTTCTATTTATGTCTTTATAATCCTAAGGTTTTTGTAATTATATAGATATTTCCTTATTATATAAATTGTTTTCTTTGGATTCATTCATAATTGAATTTGTTTTTTTTTTTTGTGAGTTTTACTATAATTTTAACACAAATATTGTAACATAATGAAAGCTAACTAATACATATAGAGTGTATTTCTATTATTGAAGAACTGCAAATACTTACAAAAATTTTCATCAATTAATTTTTGTTTAGATAGAAATACCATAACATATTAAAAGCCCTATGGATTTAACATACACAAGGAATATTAAAAAAATAGTATTTACCATATAAAGTATCACCACACAAAAAAAATATTAGTAAAATATAGTAGTGACTAAAAAGTATTAATCTCTATAAACACAAATGGATGGATACTATGTTGCATCTTTCTTAGTCCTTTTACAATACTTGAGATAATGTTTTCTTAACCATATGTGTAGCATAGATACATATTTAAGAAATGTAGACCTCCAAGTTTCTACTCTTGAATCAAGGAAAATAATGATTAAGAAAATGAATGTCAATTTACTTAGAACCATAGTTATTCATATCAATAATAACAAGATCATAGAAGAGGGGGGCATGTACACTTTCTTAGGAACATGCACATTCATTTTTTTTACAACTTCAATGTTCTCCAAACTACGAATATGTATACCTAGTCATAGATTTAAAAATCAGTAATGCACACTTAGAAACATGCATATGTTATTAATGTGTGCACACATTCCTTTGTGGATGAACAAAATTAGAAAAGGTCACAAGTTTTATATTTCCAAAATGTGCAGTACATTCTTTGAATGACCAAGGAGCCAAATAAGGAGATACAGGAGCTACAAGAGAAGTAGCGGGTGCCAAGTGTCCACATAGATTCATCAAGGAGATATTTTCTAAGGAGTTATTTGTTCTTTGTTAACTTTTTTATTATTTATAATAACATAGAAATTTTCATAAATAAATTAAAAATCTATTTATAATTTACAATTATTACTTGTCGCAATATGTCTTTCTTAGTCGTAACATGCTTTTTACTTGTTTGCATGAATAAAATTAAATAGATATTTTAATGGTTTGACAACAAGGCTTATCGTCCACTCTATGTTGACCCCAATTGTGACTACAATTCAATCGCAACCCTTGCCAAGGTGATGTTAATGTTTAAATTTATTAAGATATTTTAGTTTCCCTATCTAGGATTTAAAATACTAGACTTGAACCCTTAGTCCCAAGCTATACTTGCTTAGTCATAATCTTATGCGTTTATATGTTCAAGTTTTAACTTTAAATCAAAGGTGAAGGAAAGGGTGCAACCTTATGGCTTTACATGAGTTTGCAAAAGTATGGCAAGAAACTTATAGTTAAAGTTTAAGCCATAATGAAATGGCATAAGGTTCTTATCCCGAGGGCTTTACAAACAACGAGGGTGATAGTGCAAGGTATGAATAATGTTTAAAGTTTATGTTATGAAATGACATGCAAAAATGGGAGACACAAGGTCAATTCCAGTAGTGGTCATGAAGGGTTTTAAAGAGGTTTCAATACTATGTTTTAAGTCTTTGTCATAAACCTTGAATGTGAGTTGACATAGAATCCATGCATATTAAATGACCAACATACTCTATATGGAGAGGATTGATCCTGGCCCTCTATCTGTCCTTAATTTGGTGCTTGTCGTTGTAAAGTTTTAGTAGGGTTTTTACATCTCATTCATTTGGTATTGAGGGTGTCTATCTAGTTTACTGTTAATGGTTGTTGGATATTTGTGCTCAACCGCCCCATAGATCTGCGTTGCAACTAGCTTTTCCCTTTGGGGTCTCCAATAGTTGTTTTGGTTAAACACTGGGATTTTGAGTTGTTATAAAGGTTTTATGTTAGTTTTTACTGGTTGTGTGGCTACCATTCATTCTATGCACAGTCTCAGCCATCTTTTTGTTGATCATATAATGAAATGGAGACTCAGTTTCTTGCCTTCGATTTTAGGAAGATGCTCCCCAAGCCCGCAAGGTTTATTAATAGGTGTGAAGTTATATTTCTTATCTTAACTCTTCATTTCATTAAAGAGGTTTGTAGTTCTTAGACATAGCTACCTCAAAATTGGTTTCCCTGGTGCAAGGAAAAGGAAGGAGGGTAGCGAGGAGGAGCAAACCCTTGGCCCTTTATGCATTGAATGAAGGTAATTAGACTCTTTGCTAGTACAATTCTTTATTGAATTCGATGTTGTTTTAGATTTTAAGAGAAGTATTAATGTTATGACTCTATCTTGGAAGGTGAATCCAAGGTTCCATCACAAAAGTGCTAAAGGCTTTGGAATAAGCATGGAATTTCCTTTATGACCTCAATCCTCAATCTAGGTAACTTTCAGAGTTTAATTGTAAAACATGTAATAGCTCGATAAATAATTATTAAAAAGATTTTAACTCTGGAACAATAATGTGGTTGTAGGAATGATGTATGGCCATGCAATGGTGCCAAAATGGTTACCTCCTCTCAATTTTTTCCCTTCTCTGACTTGAGGTGAGGAACCCTATCCTTCACTATACTTGTTAGGAAAGTTTATATATTAAATGACTTTGGTTTTATAATAATGTTAGCATAATTTTTGTTCGTGTATGCATATACGCACCGACACA
Source organism: Pseudotsuga menziesii (assembly GCA_001517045.1). Taxonomy (NCBI): domain Eukaryota; kingdom Viridiplantae; phylum Streptophyta; class Pinopsida; order Pinales; family Pinaceae; genus Pseudotsuga; species Pseudotsuga menziesii. The sequence goes on along the minus strand of LPNX010152058.1, from coordinate 52,093 downwards.
ACTCCTTCACTATACACTTGGGTCCATATCAGTTCCAGGTATGCATGCATTAATTGTTACTGTTAAGTTTCGTTCCATATTAGGGAAAGAAAAGTCTTAAGAAGCTCTAACAAAAATCTATGATAAGTTTGATTAACAACCCTTATTGGGTCTATATTTCAATTTGGGGATCATATGATGATTTAATAGATGATTGTAAAATGATTTAACTATTGGCACTCAGCCATCGTGGGTTGTATAGTTTTTTTTATTTTTTAATGCTTATAATGATTCGGATATAAATTCGATTTAGTGGATAATTTTAACTCTAATTTGATATGCGATTATAGTTCTAGGATCTTAATTTGATTTGGTATTTAGTATGTTTGGATCCTTTAGATATTTAGCTAGATGTCTAAATTCGATTTTAACTTCATATCTTGGTTCTATTTTAATTAATTATTTATCTTAGGTCTGTCTATTTCTGGGTATGGAAGCCCAAAACAGAGACTCATAAAAAAATTGGTTTATCTAGATTTATCTAGCTAAAGACTTCAGATCAGTTTTAAATATAAATTAATTATTTTAATTTAGATCTATATATACTAGATTTGTATTTGTTTAACATAGAGAAGGAATCTTTGTGAAGAGTCTCTCGGCTCCAAGATGGAGGGATTATACTTAGATTAGTTAATAAAAATTTCTCTAATAGTATATAAATTGAAGCCTATGATCTCTCCCTATTAAGTCTAATATTTTGTTATACAATACAAGGTTTGATTTACAATTGATATAGCTTAATGTATGGAAACATTCTAGAGAAGCTTGATTTACCATTAAAATTTCTACATAGGAAAGAGATATGTGATTTCTACATTTTGTACAAAAGTAATTAACTACTAACAACGTATAAACTAAGAACTTATAACTAAACAAGATAAAGAGAATAATAATTGATACATGGTAAATTTCTCACTTTATAATACACTTAAAACTAAAATCTACTTTCAAATTGTAATTACCAATACTAAAATAGTAGATAAATTTAGTAAGGAACTTGTCACCACTATCGAGAAAACATAACTGAATCTTTCGTTTCTCCCAACCAACTCCTGGAGCAGCCAAAACTTACTTGCTCCAGAAACCTCAAGCCTGTTTGTTGAAACACAGCGAAAAATTATGATCAATGTGCCATCTCTTTGCATCAATAGATTATTTCCCTATCCATTACCAGCCTCATGCTTATTCGATGGACATACCATTTTATAGTATTTTTCCTAGGACTTGGTCATTTATGAGCCTCCTGCTCTTTAGGGATCCACAAGGAGTCTTGACCTGATTTTGGGGAAGATGCCTCCTGCACCACCTGATTTCTCATTCAACGATTTTATATATTTTCCATTTCCCCTTATGGGTCAACAAACACTCTTTTAACAACTACTTTAGTTCCAATTCCTCTCAGTATTTTAATTATTCAATAATAATAATCCACTACATTCATTTTGACTTTATTGTCAAAATATTTTAAAATAATTATTCAAAGTAAAATAAAAAAATTAACAATCATTATGTGTATTACATCTTGGATCCTTCATCTAAAGAAAACTTAAATCCACCATCACCCAATGAAGATATAAAAAACCCTATCCCATAACCTTCACATCCAAATATTGAAACTGATATTGGGATTTAATCATTAAGAACCATAATATGATATTTTAGAAACACCAAAGATCTCCTGGAGGTCTTTTAATGGATATAAGTGAGTACATGAAGTTGGTAGACCTTTTAGATGCAACTAGAATTTTAGAAAGATGATCATGTAAAACTAACCTCTACATGCTATAGAAATTCCAAGACATCATCATCACATTAAGGCCTTAAAAAGATGCGCTAATTTTGAGGTATAGTCACTCCTATATAATTTTAAAAAATATTTGAAATGATTAATTTTATTTTTTTTATATAACACATCACAAGTACTATGTGTTATCTACATGTATACCAATTTTTTTATATTGATTTCATCATTTGGGCACTCAAAGGATGCACTAACATGGACATAATGAAAATTGAGTTAGATGTGAACTTTTTCAATAAATAAAATTTATATATTTCAAAAGGTGATTCAATTTTATACTTTTTCATACTTTTTACTAGAAGCAAGATTCATTGTATATGTATGTCACTGAAATACCCATGTAAGATGAAGGATGTTTGTTTTTAAGTTTTGTTGCATCTAATGTTTAAAAAGATATCATCATTAGCGTGCACTCACCCATACATCATTAGATACCATTTCTACTTCTATTGGTAAAGGCCAATTTTATAATATTCTCAATTATAGGACTAGTATGTTTGAGTATTATTGGACAAATATAAGTAGAAATTAGGTTAAATATCTTAAAATTTCAAATCAAGAATTGAGGGCGTTGTTTATTGACCCTAGAACCAAAACACACACTTCAACGACAAATAAATGCATTTTGATGAACCGGTACACCTTCCAACCTTTTATAAACCACTAAATGGATAGGTGGTTCATGGTGTTTAAAAAACCTACCTGCGAAAATATGGTGGTTCCATTGTATTTTCTTAATAAATTATGGGTTGAATGTGTTGTAGGTCACCTTATCAACTACTTTGGCATTGTTGAATTCTACGGGGTGGGTCATGGATGTACATAACATCAATAAAATGTTGGATGTGATCCATTGGGAAGGTCTCACCTTATTATGCATATTCCTAAACCTCTTTTCTAGTATCCTTCCATTTAAGATTACATTTGTGAGTCCCAAATATCCATTTCCACCTTGACCCTTAGTTTACCAGAGCATAACTCATTCATTGCATTATCCCACTACTAGAGATTTAGTTGATGATGGAGGAGGATTTGGGAATTCAAGCCATTCAATATAGTTTGTTTAGGAGATACCATATGGAAATTATAGGAATCTTCATCCTAGTTCATGTGATCCTCATCAATACTCAAGTTGTGGGAATTCTTCTTATTAACTGATAGAATCTAGTAGATATGTCATTTTAAAGGAGAAGGTTAGGATGGATATGTGTGTCTATGTGTGTATATATATGTATATGTGTGTGTGTGTGTGTGTCTATAAATATGTATATACATGTGTGTGTGAGTGTGTGTGTGTGTGTCTATATATATGTATATACATGTGTGTGTGTGTGTGTGTACACAAAAATAAAGTGTCATTATTTTTTATATTTAATTGTTTTCTATGCGTGATCACTACATTCTAATAGTACACCTCTATCTCTTGTACATGCATTAGTGAAAGTTTATATCACTAGTATAGTTGACACATCATTGTAACATGTTTATTGGTGTATCTCATACACAAGTATTGTGAAACATTGAAAAACAATCGATTATTTATCTTTCCAACTATTTCTATATTCAATATAAAATATAATTGTTAGTGATGGTGTAGCATGGTTAGTGATAGAATTCTATGGTTAATGTAGTTAAAGCTACAAAAATAATTTCATAATATGTGGAAATAATGTTAATGAGTTGTCAATACATTCAAAATAATGAATTAGCAAAGTGACAAGATTGTATTTTTTTCTTTTTGTCCAAGATAGGTGAGAAGGGGGTACACAACAAGTATTTTGAACATGAGTGGGGAAGTTCATGGTGAAAACTTAACCCTATATAATAATTTAAAGTGTATGGATCTTAGTATATTTCTTGGAGTATTATGTGAACTTTCTCAACTTATGTCAGCATGAACATTACCATATGAAAGTTATAGGTTGATTTATTTGGATCTATAATATTTACTATACTAGTATGGTAAATGGATATTTAACATTTATATGCATCCATATAAGGGTAGAGAAGACATACATTTCTAAACCATAATCCATTGGTAACATAAATAAAAAAGGAAAGGTATTACCACTTTCACACCCCACAAGCATGTGGAAAAGTTATTCCATAAGAATGGGAGGAAAGTATGATCTCGAAGATGTCCTCATCGATAAGCTATTTCATTAGAGATCCAAATGCATCCAATGGATATTCTTCTAAGCTCCAAAGTATCTTTATGAAATGCAACCATACATTGAATGCTAACAACTAGACCTTATATGCACTTTAATAGTTCTTTATCAAGTCGAGAAGCTTCTTAAAGGAAAAGGATACATCTAATAGATACATGTGATATTCTCTTCAAATTAGAGAAAAATATAGATTGGACCAAAGTCCTTGTATAAAATTCAGGTGGTTATGGATGCCTCTAAAATAAGATTATCCAGGAAAGGGGCATTTATGATATTGAGATGGTCGACAAGAAGGGAGACCTCAACAATATAATTGTATTCCATGACTATATCCTTCTTGGGATGGCACCTAATGATCTCAAGATGAAATCTGAAATCTCATGTACCATACCAAACCTTGAATCATTTTGCTAAATATCTCTTGGTCTCTCAATTTTATTAATAGAATGCATGGTATTTTCAATGAAGTGAATTTCCCAACTATTTTATGTTAAGGGATTCATGAAAGTTTTTAGAGTCTTAATTTTATTATAGAATTAAAAACTAATCGAGTAAATTTTCAGATTTTTTATGTTAAGTCTCATGAAAGGTTTTGATGTCTTATCTTTATTGTGTAAAAGAACTAAAATCTATTCATAGAGGCCATGTATTTAAGACAATTTCTTTATATCTTCCTTAGATCCATATCTCAGACTTGATTTTAATTAGTCCTTGGTAATGTTGCTTTGTTTCTATAGCTTGAGACTCTTAATACACAACATCCATCCCAGCTTAGGATGGACACATCATCCCCACTTGGGATGGACAGATCACTCCCATACCAAACCTCCATGCAACCATGCCATGTCATTTGGCCCAAAAAGTATCAACACAAGAGAATGCATGTGTTCTTAGTGTGTGTTTTATTTATAACACACATGTGTTCATAGTTTTATAGAAACAAGAACATGTGTGCATTATTACAACATGAATATGTGTGCATTCCTATGACTATGGGATAAAAGCACTCCCATTTATTTAATATGAGATAAGGCCCTAATGTATTCCCTTGAGCATGTTTATGCCCCTAATACCCATATTAAATGTTGAAAACCTACTAATGGCACTGATACACCTACTCAAATTCCACCAATACCTTATAAAATTCCTTTGGGGTGGTTTGAATCATTTTTCTTAGCCTTGTATGCTTAAAATTTTCTTGTAGAGCCTAAGGTCTAGGTTACCTTCCATGACCATTTCCAAAGCCAAGAGACCCATATCCAATATTCAAAAGCTTCTAATGGTGCTTATATCACCAACTAAAGGACAACGATCAATTTTATGGGTCATTTGTAGTTCTTAAGAGCATCATTTATGATCCTTGATCCCTAGAAGTTTTCTTTAGAGATAATTTCCTAAGTTCCATATAATATACCCATTTAAAGGCCAAGGATACCCTTAGGATATCATGAGTAGTGGTTCAAGGTGATGTTTTGAGCATTGGATGCCTATAAGCTTTTTTTAGTTACTAAGGCCTAATATTTCTCACATAACCATGTCTAACCCCCCATGGCACATCCATAGTGATCAATACTTCTAGTGTAGTTGATACCCATTCCAAAATAAAACTATTACAAAATAGGTCTATGATCTCATTCATGGACCTTGAGATTCAGAAACTACCTTTAGGGGTAAGGTTCAATGTTCCTCCTCTACATCTGGCTAAGGCATTGTGAATCATACCTAGCAATGAAAACATATTAATAGTCCTCGTTGGCACAAAATAGAGACTTTGTTGTTGTATAGGAGCCAACAAAAGGTGTCATTATAGTCTAGTGTTTTGGTATTTTCAATCCCTTGAGAAGGAATATCTCACAAAAATCACAACCAAGAATTGCGTAGAATGAGAAAGGTTAATTGCAGGTGTATACTAGTGAGGGTTCTTATCCATCATATCGTAACATGGTTCTTTCAAGAATTCTTAATCATATACAAACCGAAGATAATAAAATGATATTAAGAAATGAATAGAACAAACAAAACATCACCACATGGAAACATTAAAGGGGGGGGGATATTCTTCATTTATATCAATTAGCAAGTCTCTATTACATTACATATTCACAACTCTACAACCTCAATCTATTATCCACTGGATGAACCATTGTGGAATTGCATACATCAACAATACCCATAACTTTATTACCTTCCCCAAAACCCAAACTTGATGAAATATGGTCTATGTTAAACACTCAAATATGCTTATCTACTATACATCTTATTTTCCTTTTATTCATTCTGCTCTCTTTTGTTTTTCCCTTTCTACTACGATTTCCTTATTTTCTTTAATTAACTATGGGAGTAGACCCAAAAAAATTGTACTCATTGGATATTTCTCCAACTTTTTCCTTGTACCATGCTCTATCTTCCACAATTATGACTCTTTCCAAAAATGACGGACTCAATTGTCCCTAACCATAAGCATTGCCTCACCCTGCTCTATCTTCTAAGTGTGTTTCTCTTTGCATTGACATTTAGGTATAGTACATGACCACCTACCTTATACTCTTTATCTATGTGAAACTTATCAGTATAACTTTTTTGTCGATCCTGATCTTATTTTAAATTCTTATTTACCCTGCTAACCGGATTTTCTAGATCTTTAAGCAAATCAAGTCCTAACATAATCCTATCCACTGGGTCATCAAAGTGATTCAGGTTCTGCATTTTATGTCATACAAAACTTCAAAGGGTGACATTTTAGTAGAGGCCTAATAGACATTGTTATAGGAAAATTATTCTAAATGACAGTAATCCTCCCATTTCAAATGATTTTGCATAACATAAATTCTTAACATGTCTTCAAGGATTTGGTTAATACATTCTGTTTGTCCATCAATTTGTGGATGGTATGTGGTGCTAAAACTAAGTTGATTATCTATTTTCCCATCAATTTGTGGATGGTATTCTTCCAAAATTTACCTATAAACTTATAATCCCTATCAAATATGATTGCCTTTGGGATTCCATGCAATCGAAAAATTTCTTGCAGAAAATTTTTATCGATATTAATTGCTTTAAAAGTTGACTTTACTGGAATAAATTGTGCAGATTTGATAACTTATCTACCACTACCATGATTGAGTCATTTTGTTTTCTTCTTTATGGTAAATCTATTATGAAATACATAATGTTTACCTCCCATTTCCTTTCTAGTAGAAGAGAGGGTTGTAACAGTCCAACAGGGTGTTGGTCTTCAGTTTTAATTTGTTGACATTCCAAACACCTAGCTATGAAATCAACAATATCAATTCTCATTTGTGGCCAGAAATAATGTTTCTTAACTGTTGTAACCATATTTTGATAACTAGGATTCCATGTGTATGGCTTCTTATGAAATTTAGTTAAAATAGGATGTCTAATGTTTGAATTTTCAAGAACATACAACCAAAATTTTGAACAAAGATGCCTTTTTCATTAATTAAATACACTTGTTGTTGTGATTCATTTTTGTTTTTTTTGAAACTTATTTCTAATTTCAACAGAAAAAGGATCATTTTCCAGTGTTGATCTAACTTCTATTTTTAAATTGTCCTTTGTTTTACTGAAAGAGACTTCATGTAGAAGGTGGAATCGCCTGCTCAAGGAATATGCAACCTTCCTTTCCCTACCTTTTATATGTCTTAATTCAAAATCATACTCACTAATAAAATGTAACCATTGTCCTTGTATAGAATTTAAGTTGGGATGTTTAAAAAGGTATTCCAGACTTACATTATTTGTTTTTAGAAGAAACTTATTCCCCATGAGGCAGTGTCTCCACTGCATTAAGGCATGTATGATTGCAACCAACTCTAAGTCACGAGTTGCATAATTTTTCCCTCCATATTTTAATTTTTGGGATTCATATGCAATTACATGGTCAATCTTGTAACAAAACACTTCCTAAACCTTCCTTGCATGCATCAGTGAAAACCACAAAGTATTTATCCATGTTAGCTGCTTTTAAAACAAGTACCTTTGTTAGTAATTTTTTAAGTCTTCTGAAACTTACTTCACACTTTTAATTCCAAATAAATTTAGCTTCTTTATTTTGCAAATAGGTAATAGGACACGCTATCTGAGAGAAAATTTCTATGAAATTTCTATAGTACCCAACTAACCCCATGAAGTATATAATATCTTAGACATTTTGCAGAGTAGGCCATTCCATTATTTCCTTTATCTTCTTGGGATCTATTGTTATACCTTCTTCATATATAATATTCCCAAGATACTAAATTTATTTCTTGAATCAATCACATTTGGAGAACTTGGCATAAAACTGATGTTCTCACACGATTTGTAAGAGTATATTTAAATGTTCAACATGTTCTTGTTCATTATTTGAGTATCAAAATGACATCTATGAATACTAGAACAAACTTATATAAATACTGGATGGAGATTTTCTTCATCAAACACATGAAAGTTGTGGGTGCATTGGTCAATCCAAAAGGAAATACCACAAATTCATAATGCCCGAATCTAGTTCAAAAAATAGTCATTGAAACATCCTCTTCTTGAATCATCACTTGGTGATACCTTGATCTTAAATCTATCTTGGAGTATATTTTCTCCTTTCTAGCCTAATCAAACAAGTCATCAATTATGGGAATTGTATATTTATTCTTGATAATCAATTTGTTAAGTTCATGGTATTCAATGCACATTCGCATAGTCCCAACCTTCTTTTTCATAAAGAGAATCAGAGCTCCCAAAGGTGATACACTTGGCATAACGTAACCCTTCTCAACCAATTCCTATAGTTGAATTCTTAACTCTACCAATTCTTGCGCACTTATTCGATAGGGTGCTTCAGATACTGGTATTTCTCCGAGAACCAAATTAGTAAAGAAGTCTAGATCTCTCTTAGGTGGGAGACCAGATATTTCATCTAGAAACACATCTACAAAATATGGTAAGATGGGAATACCATATTTTTTTGGTTGTGTTTCTTCATTACAGTATTGAATGCTAACTGCATACAATTTACAACCTTTTCTAACACTCCTCTTAAGTTGTAGAGCCCAAATCTGACTTATAGAATTCTTTCTAGGCATCCTTTTCACCAAACAAGGATTTCCTAAATCATTAACTCATGTAAAAGTATTATCTAAACAGTTTAGAATGACTTGATGTTTTTCCAACCAGTCCATCCAGATTAAAACATCATAGGAACCCAAAGGTAGAATATCTAAATTTGTACAAGTTTCCAAGCAATTTAACTTTAGTGGGAAGCCTTTGATAAATTTTGAAATTATTCTTTTTGTTCCAGTGGACAACTGCACCAACCATGGTTTTGGGTATTTAACTTTCTATAACTTATATTTTTCTACTATTACAGGGGATATGTAGCTATGGAGTTCTCCTCGGTTAATCAAAACTAAAACATAATGCATGAAAATCTTACCTTCTAATTCAATCATAGATGGTTGGAACTTAGCTTGTCGTTGCTCCAATGCCACATAGATTCAAGTTACTTGAGCCATCTCATCGTCAACTGTAGGATATTCTTACAAATTATTTAGTACCTTGTTCTTATGGTTTAGACAATCTATGAAATAATGAGGTGCTGACATTCAAAACATTGTTATACTGTCCTTGGAACTATTTTATTTCCTGCAAAAGAAACATTGTTATACTTTCCTTGGAATGTTTGACTGATACTCACTTTTATTAGCATATTTTCTATTCTGAAAAAAAAAATTTGTTGCAAATCTATTGTGTTGATTCTTGTGAATGGTTGGTTTATAATCCTTCTTTCTCTATTCTGAATATGACCTTTTTATGCTTTGATTTTTGTCCTTGATTTTTGACCTGCTCTAGCTATGCTCATAACACAGTCTAGCGTTATACATAGCTTCATCCAAAGTTTTTGGAGTAATTAATTCTATTTTATTTTCAAAATAGGTTGGTAGACAACTTTTAAATATTTGGATTTTTATTTTCTCTTCTTTAGTGTAGTGTACATAATGCAGTAATTCTATAATAAAAAAATTCATTCCATCCACTATCATTGAACCCATTTTCATCTCATGAAACTCCTTGATTTCTTATCATAAAATATTTCAAACATGTATTTTTCTTTAAAAGGCCTTTTAAATTTTTCCCAATCAATCTTTCCTTCTTTTATTCCTTTGGTTAATTTTAAATCCATCCACCATCATGCAACTTTCCCATTCATATTATATATCACTAGACAAGCTTTCAATTCACTTGGATAGGAATAGACATGGAAATATTTACACATACCAAGCAACCACTCCTCATCTTTTTCTCATGAATCTCACTCACCTTAAAAAACTAGTGCCTTAATCTTTTTGAACTCTCCATTCAGTTTAGAGTTGTGAGAGTGTTTAGACCTTTTCATGTATCTAGGTGGGGATGAGGATGCAGCTATGCTAATGTTGTAGTTGGATTTTTTCCTAGGTTTGTTAGAGCAACTTGATTTGGATTCTTCTTATTCCTTTCCTCCTTTCTTCTTATAAGTCCTTCTCACCACATAACTTGAAGTGTAAGCTGGATTTTGTTTGATTTGAGTCAAATTTTGTAGTATTACCGCATCAAGTTCATGTTGATTTTGTTTCTCGTTGAGGTTATCTTCCTTATTACTTTGTAGTTCATATCTCAAAATTTGCATGGTTTTTAACAGTTCTGAAGGTGTAATGGTTTTCTAGTCATTTTCTAACTCAAGCCATAGTTCTCCTTCCTATTGGGGTAGTTCTTGCTGTCCTTGTTGGTTGGAATTCCTTTCAGCACTCATTTTTATCTCAGTTTTATTTTACTAGTGTCATTGTCATTGATTTTACAACTTATCTTCCAATTCCTCTTGCATTGGTACTACTTCCCAAGCTCTTTCTAACTCAACCGTATTTATTTCAGTCCTCGGGATCAAATCATATAGTTGTCCTCAAACTGAAGTTTGATTTCCTAGCTAGATTGGCAGGTTTGGTTGTGTTTATTCTCACAGTGTCATGAATTACCTTGAAGTGAAAAAGGAAAACTTCTATTAGTTTTTAAAATGTAGAATTTTACTCCGCAATAACGTGAGTGAGTCCATAGCTCACAAAGTGTAGAAACCATGGATCTGATANGTCTCAAAACTCATATATATATATATATATATATATATATATATATATATATAATATCAAATATCACATATCACATATGTTAACTCTTAACTCTCTTCTTCAAATGTTTATAATTCTAGAATGTAATTATGACTAAGTTAGATATGTGTAATATTTAATCTTCCTTTATGGAATTATAACTTCATCGTACTTGCATCCATCCTCAACCTATGTGTGGTAGAATGATTTCTATATTTGTTTGGCAGTAAGGAAGACTCTATATCTTACATTGTGGTTGACATGTAGTTAGTCGTTATTGTTTTAACTTAATATGAATGGCAACCTTAATCTGATTGTTTTTATAATTGATCCCTATTGGAATTAGGCCTAGGTATTTTTGACTTACTTATCACTTTGCCAATGCTCGATTATTATTTTTGTTTATGCAATGATAATAATTTAATTAAATGACTCCTTGAATTGAGTTTTTTCGTAACGCATAAGGTGCAGAGTTAAGTCATTGGTTAATATTGAAATCTTGGAAAGGAAACTTAATAAATACATATAGCGGATACCATGGTCATCATATAGCATGAAGGATTAAACTAAGGCACTTTGCCTAACATACGCGATAGTTTAAATATTTGGGAACCATTGCTTATTACTAGGGATGCCAGGTAATATGGACACATTTGAAAATTGATTATCGTTCATGGTATTATGTAATATATTGACCTTGGCTTATAGTGGGTAAATACTTTGCTCATTGGTGCAATTATATAGCTTATTCCACGTCATCCTGACCCATGTGATTAGTATTAAATGGCTCCAACCGTCACTACGTAGGGGGATGCGTGTTGAGAATGCATTCAATTTGGGTATGTACTCTCCATTTAAGTTGGTACTTTCCTCAACTGTAACAATAAGGATTCCCCTTTTCATCAATCGAGGGTTTAACCCAACTCATTATCGAGGGGTCCTTGTCTCTACCCTTGGAAAATATCGAATTTGCTACGGTTTGGTGCAAGTATAGATTATTGGTTATGGATTTAGATATGGAATTAGCCATCTTCAACTCTGCACTTGTGACTCTTTGAGTGTATCATCCAATGATAAACTTAATGTCGTAAGCATGGATTCTCTATAATAGAGGTGGACTATTTCTTTCATCTGGCACTTGGTCTTTTAAAGAGTAATAGTTTTTCCCATTCATCAATGGTTAGGGGTGTGTTGCTTTGGAATTTGATTGCATAATCTTCCCTTCCTTAGTGTTACAGAGGTAATCTTCAACCCTATTCTTGTTTGACAACTCCTTTCAGTGTTTATGTAATTTTTAAATGATTACGTCAATTTGTAACCCTTTACATTTTGGAATGCTTACACCTTTAACCTTATGCAGAGTGATTGGGTAGCGTGGAGGATGGATTTGGGATGCCATTAAGTCTAGTAATAGACCAATCCTAGTTTGAAATTCCAAGGAAGAAATGTGATGGTGACTTTCTTACCCATGTGTGCCTCTATTGTTCTTTGTAGTGCACCATCTTGTGATATCCTAATCTTTAGTACTCCATTTGTCAATGTTTGCAACAATCCTATAACTTGATGGAAGTATCTTGTTGTATGTTGTGGTATCTTGGTTGCGTTCTCATTGGTATCCATAGTGATTGCAACCACTACCTTGTTCACTTGTTCATTACAGAGCCCTGCAATGCTGCTCCCTTCCCCTTGTTCGAATTGACGCTTCGTTCGCACCTCTTCTTGTTGTTTCTCCAACTCTTATTTTGTCGGAGTTGTAGATAACACCTCCTTGGGAGATTCCTCTTCTTGGTATAAATCCTTAGGCAACTCTTTGTTCTGCAGTACATTTGCGTGTGATCCATCTCCTGGGTCTGAAAAGTCCTCATCACTGAATGGCACTTTCCACTTTGTGGGCCATTTTCCTATAATGGAATCCAACTCTTCATTAGTCATCTTGTACTATTTCGTGAGCCACTTCTTCTCCACATCTTTTCACGCCTAAATGTGTATGGCATCCATCCACATTTCCAATTGCACAATATTCTGGTACTATTAATCTATCATAGTAATCTAGGGACTAAAACACAGTCTCAAAAGAGATTTCAAACAATTAAGCATGAAAATGGCATAATGGTGCTACAATAGAATGTTGCAGCTCTGTATAATCAATGAAATAACGAAATTGCAATGGTCATGCAAGGTGCATGAATTCCAATACAATTCAAATACTCAAGGAGGTCATTTGAATTGCATGGATGTGTGTAGCTTAACTGAATGTCAGCCACAATAGGCACACATAGTTAACCACCAAGCTAATCAAGAACTGACTCACAACTAAATCCTAACTGAAGTAGAGTGCAATAAATGACTGAGTCTAACTAAAAGTGACTCATCACATGTAACTGCATGTCCAACTGAAGGAGGCAGTGCATCCATAACTCTAAGTAGCTCTGATGGAGTTAACTGAAGTGACACATGTCATCAGAAGCAATTGTAGGCGCTATGTTAGCTCCAATTCATAAATAATGACAAAAAAGAATCAAATAATGAACGGAAACACCTTCACAACTTTGAATAACTGATTTTAACAATCAATTAGCAATTAGGTGCATTTATGACACTCAGATCACCCCAGAAACTCTCCCTGTTTGAAGGAGGAAGCCCTGTTAGCCTCCCCAAATGAAGGGGAAGGCTTAGATGGCCTCCTTGACTGAAGGAGGGCATGGGTGATCTCATGATGATGTCATAGTGTGCTCATCTGATGCCAAGTAAGTCAATTAAACTTAGGATAGTGGGTAAATAGGCCAAAATTGACCAAATAAGTGTGCATGTTAGGTAAATGACTCCAGCACCCCCCCTTAAGCTATATTGAGGAGGAGTAAAAAAAATGAATGAAATGCTAAGGCCCTAGCAACAAAGGCCATAGGTCACCCTGTACAATAATGTAACTCAAACAATGCTAAAAATAAATCTAAGTGAGGAAAGAGGGAAAACCCAATGGGAAACCCCCCCCTCAAGCTGAACACTGGAGAAGTAATCTTATCACCCTGATGAACTCACCCCCAACAGTGAACGTAGGTAAGTGAAATTATTCTCTAAAAATCACTTGGTGAATATTTCTGCAATCTGCTCATCAATAGGGTAGTATTGCAGAATGATGGTCCTATCATGCACCAATTCCCTAATATAGTGCATGTGTATCTCTACATACTTGGTCCTCTGCCTAGTAAATGGATCTGTGGAGATCTTAATAGCACTTTGATTGTCACAAAAGAGGATAGTGGACAAAGTACTACCAAAATCAAACTCTAAAAAAATTCCTTGCAACCAAACATCTTGGATGCAAGCATTCACCACTCCTCGGTACTCGACCTCGGCTGAAGACAATGCAATGGCGGACTGATTTTTGCTAGAACAGAAAATGGGGCCACCACCAAACATGAATACATATCCAGAAGTAGATTTCTGATCAATAGAATCTCCCACCCAATCTGAATTTGTGTAACCAACCAACTCTAGCTCAAAGTCTGCAGCATAGTGAATGTCATAGGTCCTGGTTCCCTAAATATATTGGAGGATCCTCTTGGATACCTTTCAATCAAGATCATGAGGCTGCTGCATGTATCTTGATACAGAATTCACATCATAACATATATCACACTGAGAATGAGTCAAGTAAAGCAAGCTACCAATCAGTTGGCGGTAGATTATGCAATCCATGGGTGGAGTGCTTTTTCCTTCTTCAAGGCTGATCCCTGAAAGGAAAGGGAATGGAGCAGCCTTGCATTCAGCCATGTTAAACTTAAATAATAGGTCTCATATGTATTGAGACTGATTTACCATTATTCCATCAGATTTTGTGCAATTTCAAGCCCCAAATCGCTCATCTCAAATGCATCATGGAGGGAAGTTTTTATGACTAAAATGGAAGCAATAGTGCTACCAGTAATCAAAATATCATCAACATATAAAAAAATTATAAGAAAATTACCATCATACTGCTGTATATACACATTTGTATCCAATTTACACCTTTGGAAGTTTTGCGAGAGAAGGAAGGCATCCATCTTGGAATACCACTCTCTTGGGGCCTGTTTTAACCCATATAGGGACTTCTTTAATTTGCAAACCAAAGATGAATATGAAATGTATCCCTCAAGCTGCTTCATGTATATATTCTCATGAAGATATACATGTAGAAAGGCAAACTTAACATCCATATGATGCATTTCCCAATGCTTGGATACCACAATTGGCAAAACTAGGTGGATGGAGTCCATTTTTGCAACCAGTGCAAAGGTCTCATGATAGTCCACACCTTAGACCTAAGAGAACCCTTTTTATACCATCCTTGCCCTATATTTGTAGGTGCTTCCATTAGAAGAAACCCTTATTTGAAACACGCACTTGCATTGAACTAATTTCCTCCTCAAAGGAAGAGAAACTAGCTCCCAAGTAGCATTCTTTTGAAGAGAATTCATCTCTTCGTCCATGGCAGCTTGCCATCTCAGATCTTTCTGAGCATGGTAGTAAGACTTAGGATCTGAAATTATCATTAAATAACAATTTTCAGACAGCAAAGAGTCATGACAAGAGTGTGCAATACCTTCTCTTTGGAAATCGGACCATGTTCTTCTTGGATCATCAGGATTTCCAATGTTGTCACTGGTGGAAGAAAGTGTCTGTCTGGCCCAAGTTGGGAGATGTGTTTTCACTTTAGGTTCTGAAATTGAACTTGATGCTTTCTGGTGACTATATCAGATATCATAGGTTCCAATTCATGTTCCAAATCAGAGTCAACACCCCCAATTTCATCATCCAAATATTCAGTAGAATAGGAAGGAAATTCAACAGTTTTCTCCTTCTCTAGTTCTACCTCTTGAAGAGGCTCATTGAACAAAACACTTATTTCAATGATGATTTGTTTTGTTCTAATATCCATCAGCTTGAAACCCCTATATTCATCAGGATATCCAATAAAAAAACATTCAGCACTTTACGGTTGAAAATCTTTCCTCTTATCATGTGAAATTCTTGCCTATGTAGTGGACCCAAACACTCTGAGATTCGACACATCTAGCTTGTTTTCGAAGTAGAATTTGAAAGGGGTATTCCCTTTCATGGATGAGTTAGGCACTCTATTTTGAATGTATACAACATCATTCATGGCCTCAGCCCACAAATTTGCATCCAACTTCTTGGCTTCCAACATGCAAGTGGTCATCTCCTTGAGAGATCGATTCCTTCTCTCCACTACACCGTTCTATTGGGGAATGTAGGGGACTAAATGTTGGATCTGAATGCCACTTTTGAAACATATATGCAGAAAATAATTACTGATCTATTCCCCTCCTGTATCAGATCTCAAAATTTTGATATTTTTCCCGAATGCATTCTCAATCAGTGCTTTTAATTCAATGAATTTTTCTAAGACATCTGACTTTTTCTTGATGAAGAAGGCCCATGTATATCTAGAAAATTCATCTATAAAAGTAAGAACATACCAAGATCCATTCAAGGATGTGATGGGAATTGGTCATCTGATATCAAAATGAATCAGCCCCAAAAATTTTGATGCTTAGCTTGCCTTCCCCCGATCAAACTTATGCTCAGGATGCTTGCCCAAAATACAGCCTTTACAAATTCCGGTGGTAGCTTTGATGACTAGGAGGAATTCAACCATGGAATTTTTCTATAATTACTGCAAGTACTTAAAGTTTAGGTGGACAAACCTCTCATGCCAGAGCCTACTAACCTCATTTCCATGAGTTAGCAGAGCTGTGGGCTTTGCATCCTCCACAAAATAGAAAAACTCATAGGCTTTTGCATGATGATTTGCAGAGCCTTTTTCCACAAGTTTCCTGGATGCAAGTTCAGTAATTTGTACATCGTTAGGGCTGAAGGTTACTCTCTTGGGAAATCTAGTGTGGGTCATTTGATAAACACTCATGAGGTTTGATGCAAGAGATACTACACACAGAACATTGAAAAAATAATTTTGCTCAAGATTTACAGTACCTTGTCCTTTTGAGTTGATGGAAGAGTCATCTCCCATGTGGATGGGAATGCTCTTGCTAGTGTTGAGAGAATAGAAAGATTCTTTGCTTGCCATCATGTAGTTCAAAGCTCTAGAATCTATGAGTAGAGCCATGGACTTCAAAGTGCTTTCCATGAGGGCATGACCTCTTTCATGTCAGTATTCCCAATCTTGATTTTCTTTCCTTTAAAATATTTCTGGAATATTTATGCTATTTCTCTCAAGGAGAGAAGTATCTTCATCAAGCTTCTTTTTCATGCAGGCATGTTCAGGGTGGAAGCCCTTCCCGCAGTATGAAAACTTGACTTTTTCCTTCCCATTAGAGAAAATTTGAGGTCTAAAATGGGCCTCCTAAGGAAAATAATAAAACAATAGTTAAAAAAAAATATTTAAAATAATAAAATAATAGTTATTAATTTTGGACGAAGAATGAAAAAAACTATTTTTTTGTTCGTATTTTCGACATATCTCGCTATGTTTTTACTCAAATTCTAAGCGGGAGAGCTCATTGGATGCGGAATTTAATTCCACATCCAACGAGTACCCACACTGCATACTTTTGACAGACCCCTCTACCCCAAAAATAAAAAATACCTGAAAAAATGTGATGATGACATCATCATCACGTTTTTTCAGGTATTTCTTATTTTTGGGGTAGCAGGGTCCATCAAAAGTATGCATTGTGGGTACTCGTTGGATGCAAAATTAAATTCCACATAAAATGAGCTCTCCCCCTTGAAATTTGATTAAAAATACAAGAGGATATGTCGAAAATACGAACAAAAAAAGTAGTTTTCTTTTATGACAAATATGTCAATTCACCCATTATGGTTGACTCATTTTATTGAAACTCTATTGGTTCTTGAATTCCAACTCACAAAATTTATTATTGGCGTGTTTTCTTATAAGGCCCATTTTAGACCCCAAATTTCCTCTAATGCATGGTGGCCTTTGTTTTTGTTCTTCTTCAAGCTGGAAGGCTCTTCTTGCTGTTGGTTTTGAACTTTAGGATTAGGAGCTTTGAATTTGGTTTTGGGGTTCTTTTGCTGCTTTCCTTTCCCCTTCAAATCCTTGGGTCCTGAAGCAAAGAGGGCTTAATCATGGGAGGATCTGATGATCCCTATCTGGACAAGCTTATCATGCTCGCTTGTTAGGGAATCAATGAAGGCATTGAGTGAAGGAATCTTCCAACCAAGGGTTGTGATATTCCCCACATGGAATGTAGAAATAAACACCAAATAGTCAGCTCCAATTTTTGAGAGAATGGTGAGGATGAGCTAATCATCTTCCTTATTCACCTCACACTGCTTCAATAAAAGGACTATATGCTTGAATTTTGTGAAAAAAACATTGAGGGTATCAAAATTGCCAGGTTGAAGAGACATCAACTCATTTCCAAGCTGATAAACCCTCAAGTCATCCTCTTTTCCATACAGGGATGCAAGTTGGTCCCAAATATCTTTCAGAGTCTTCAATCTCGAGAGGTGGAATAGAAGATCCTTGGAGATAAAGAGACACAAGAAACCAAATGCTTAATATTTCTTATTAAAAAATATAGCCTTGTCTATAAAATGAGTAGGCTCTTCTTATGTGTCCATAGTGACTCGATAGATTCCTCTGGCACGTAGTTGGATCTCCATGTCTCCTTTCCATTTATGGAAATTGAACGAAATCAAAAGATATACGGAAGAAGACATATCAAAGTGTTGTAGCGAATGCAGTGAGCCTGTAAAACCTACAAATCAAAAAAATAAAGTCATTGTAAGGTCAAATAGCCTGCACATTTCAGGTTTTCATCACACCCAGCATAATTGATTAAGAAATATTGATCAACAATTCCTTAACTTGGGGTATTAAGTGGTAAACATTCTGCTTCTGGTGCAGTGCTGGAATTTGAGATTTTGCTCAATTTTTCATGCAAGATCTATCAAAACCCATGGTTTTTAAGAGAATGAGATTCATCCCACTATGAGCTCTGATACCATATTAATCTATCATAGTAATCTAGGGACTAAAACACAGTCTCATAAGAGATTTCATACAATTAAGCATGAAAATTGCATAACGGTGTTGCGATAGAATGTTGCAACTCTGTATAATCACTGAAATATTGATAGTACAATACAATGGTCATGAAAGGTGCATGAATTCTAAGACAATTCGAATACTCAATGAGTTCATTCAAATTGCATGGATGTGTGTAGCTTAACTGAATGTCAACCATAATAGGAACACATAGTTAACCACCAAGATAATCAATAACTGACTCTCAACTAAATCCCAACTGAAGCGGAGTTCAATAGATGACTAAATCTAACTGAAAGTGGCTCATCACATGTAACTGCATGTCCAACTGAAGGAGGTAGTGCATCCATAACTCCAAGTAGCTCCAATGGAGTTAACTGAAGTGAAACATGTCATCATAAGTGATTGTAGGTGCCATTGTTAGATCCAGTTCATAAATAATGACCAAAAATAATCAAATAATGAATGGATGTTCCTTCACAACTCAGCTTAACTGATTGTAACAATCAGTTAGCAATTAGGTGCATTTATGACACTTAGATCACCCCAAAAATGCTCCCTGTTTGAAGGAGGAAGCCCAGTTAGCCTCCCCAAATGAAGGAGAAGGATTAGATGGCCTCCTTGACTAAAGGAGGGCATGGTTGAGCTCATGATAATGTCATAGTGTTCTCATCTGATTCCAAGTAAGTCAATTAAACTTAGGATAGTTGGTAAATAGGCCAAAATTGACCAAATAATTGTGTATGTTGGGTAAATGAATCCAACAGGTACTTATTCATGGCTTCATTTGTGAGTCACAAAATCTTCACTAATGCATCCCATAGCGCATCCAAGTACAGATAAAACTAAATGTTATTGTCGTTTTTCCTTTCCTTTTTGTTGAGCGCCCATAGGTTCTTATACTGTGATGCTTTGAAAATGTTGACAGTGTCAACCTCCATGCCCTGATAATGTGTTGGTTTCATCCATACAACTAGTGTGATGACTATCACCAACCAAGAGTAAGTGAATGGCTTCCATACCTCTTGCACCAATGTTTCATCCTTCATCAACTCGTTCAGAAAAAAATAGGGACCAAATCGTATGTACACCCGCTATGCATTGCTTGGTCCATGCAATAACCCCCGAAGTGCACTAATTTGTCCTGTTCTTCTGTAGGATCTTTACTTAAAACAAATTTGCTGCAATGTGAACTCCCTTATCATTGATGGTATTAATGGTGTACTCTCGTTTTTCTTTTACTACGTTATACTTCGTCCTTAGTATTGTTTCCAACTTATTATCATTGTCCTTCTCTCTAAAGTATTGGGATGGATTGACCCATACCTTGGGTAAGCCAGTGATTTGGGATATCAAATCAATCATGATTGGAACCTTTGTCCCAAACCACAAATACCTACCATGGAATCATCCTAAAAACTTCTTCACACATGCATTGACCTTTGGGGATCTCCCAAAGTCAGGCATGTCGATAATCGACAACAACCCGAACCACTGCACTCCCAGTTCCCATTCTGTTGGTTCTCTAGTGATTGAACCCTTGTCGTCTTATGTTCTCACCTCATATGTGCTATATATGCATGCCAGAATGTCATGGTATCTATATTGTAGTTTCTAAAACCTCATTATGATAGCCATCGCCTTAGGTGTCAGAGACATATTGATATTATACTTCTAGTTTTTGTTCGCATTTATCGTTGGTTCCCCTGAATTTCTTGATGGTACGTACCCCGATATATCATCTATCATTGATCCTTTCCACATTATTGATTCCTCCATTGATGGTCTAGCTTCTGCCTTTACTTCCCCTACCCTTGTTGAACTCCAATTTGTCTTAGTCCTTCGTTATGGAGTGATTGGGTGATTCACACTCCTTTTATTCTTGCCCGGGCACACTAATGCATTCTCAATTTTTGGTTGTTATTCTTCGATCGTTTCTCTTTCTCTTAGTGATCCCTATGTATTGGTGTTCGAAATCAACTACGTCATGGTTTCTACACTACTTCTCTTCTATTTCACTCTTCGCTTCACTATTATACTACTTTTCTTCTTTAGTTCATCTTCTTCGCTCGTACAATGGGTCAAACCATTCCCCTTGGCCCATTTTTATAGCCTTTGATACTTCTTTGTGAACGATTTTGAGAATAATTTCCAAATCCCTCGAATACTGACTAAATCCTAAGTCGATTTTGTAAATCTAATGGCTACATTTATCAATAAATTTGCATCTTTCCCACTTGCGTCATCTCCCTTCTTATTTAATTGTTGCATTTAGTGTCGTATTTCACCATTACGCACCTCCCCAAATGTTTCCAAGTCTCAAACTTTGTTTTGATTCAGCTCCCCTTACTCCTCTGTTATCTGTCAAAAAATTTCCCTTCTAAACTTTTCCATTTTTTTCCTTCCATTTACAGCTTATCAGCATTGGTGTTGCACTTGGATATCCCGATAGGGATTTAGTTGACTTCCATTTACTAGTTTTTGTAACAACAATCCATCTAATTGTTGCAATTATACCATGCCTTTGTTGGTAATGAAATGTATGACATAGGGACCTAACCAATGCATCTACATCTTACATGTGTGCCTCACGAACTTGTTGTCATAAAGGAGAGTCGTATCTCCACACTAGAAGTCTTTCTCCTTTACATGTCGATTGTTCCATTCCTTTTGTCAGTTCTTCTCTACTTGTTGGTGAAAACTTCCAATGAAATGATCCTCTTCGAAATGCAATAGTTGTGCCAACATTTCCTCATTCTCTCCTATGATTTCTCATACATGTTGTTGTTGTTATGCGTAGACTAGGAATGATATATTCCCTTAGAATCAATGATTCTTGTTCATAAACTAACTTGAATGGAAATTTTCCCATTAATATTTTACATGTTGTCATATAGTCCCATAATAACACAAGGATTTTCATACCCCAATCATCGTGATTTGCATTGGATACCTTCTCCGATGCATTTTCCAATGTTCTGTTGAATGTCTCAACCGCTCCATTCACTTGTGGGTGATATGGGGTAATTTTCTTGTGCTGAATATGAAATTCCTTCGTCATCACTCTAATCATGTCTTTAACAAAGTGATCCCCTTGGTCGCTTATCAGTATCTTGGGACATCCAAATCTAGTGACCACATTATCGAATAGGAACCTCACTGTTGTTGAAGTTGTGCAATTCTTGATTGGTGTTTCCTCAACCCATCTCATTAGATAATCCATCACAGTGATGATATATATAACACCATTCATTTCCCTAGGGGATTGATGGGTCCTAAAAATCCATTGCTCATTTATCAAATGGTTTTAGCGTTATCTGAGGTATTAACGAAAGTTCATTTCTCTGTGATGGTTTTCTGGTTATTTAATATAAACCACTGATTTTAGCATAGTATGCAGCATCACCATGCATTATCAAACACCATAATCTAGCTCAGAATATCTTCCTAACAGTTGCATGGCCTCCATAATGTCCTCCATCAGTTCTTCCATGCGCCTCCACCAATACTCTATCCTACTCATATCATAAGAACATATCGACACATAATTTCATCTGACCCCATCTTGTATAGATTCCCTGTAATTAGTTGGAATTCAACAGATATTACAACCAACTACTTATTCTAACTCATGGTGAAATCCTTTGGGTATTTTCTCATCGCAAAAAAATGAACGATTTGTTTGTTATGGCCATCCACCATCCTGACTCTAAACAATTGTGCATTAGCCAAGTCATCCTTGATGCTGCTTGGTTATTCTCCTAAATCTATCCTTGATAGATGATCGGTTCAGGCATTCAACTACCATGGTCTCACAATGATCTTGAAATAAAAATCTTGGAATAGTAGTAACTATCGATAGATCTCCCCCCCCCCCAAACATAGGATTGTTGACCAGGTACTTCAATGTTGCGTGATATATCAAAATTTTTAAATTTCCTCCTAACAGATATTGGAAATTTTTTTGTAATGAATACACCATCACCAGTCCTTCTCTTTCTATCATTGTGTAGTTTCTCTCTGTCATAAACAACTTCCAACTCACAACTGCAATTGGTTGGTCGATTTCTCCTTCCCCTTGTTGATCCAAGATGACCCCTAATGTGACTAACAAAGCATCAACATGAACATGGAACTAATTCGTACAATATGGAAAAACCAATATGGGTGTTGCGACCATGTTTTACTTTAGACTCTCGAAGCCTCTCTAGAACTCATCGTTCCACTCAAACTTCACATCTTGCTTCAATATCTTATCCATTGATTCAGTGATCATTGTGTATCCTCTCATGAACTTTCGGTAGTACCTTCTGTGGCCCAATTTCTCCCTTAACTAATTTATTATTGTTGGTGATGGTAAGTCTACAATTACCAAAATCTTGGCAGGATTGACTAACATGTCGTCCTTACCAACAATGTGTCCCAACAAAAATCGCAAATGGAGCGCAAAACACACTTCTTCATATTTAATGAAATCAAATGCTTCCAACACCTTTTTAGCATCAGTCAAAAATTCATAGTGTGGTATTTTACCAGGTCATAGACAGTCCAATAGTCCATGTAGACTACCAGGAATTTATGAATGAATTCCTTCAACACAACGAAAACTAACCTTGAAAAAATTAGAGGTGCATTCTTGAGACCAAACGACATCACCATGTATTGAAAACATCCCCACTCTGTTACGAAAGTGGTTTTGTGTCTATCTTCCTTTGCAATCCTTATCTAATGACAACATGAAAATCCATCTGTAAATGAATAAATTTATTGTACCCCAACTCCCATAGTAGTGTCCTATAGGAGTATGATCCAAATTTTCCTTGTCTTTTTTTCCTGCACAACCATCGAGATGGTCCATTCTATTCCTTCGACAGGTTCGATAATACCAAAATATAGAATATTTTCTAATTCTTCTTTGATGCTCTCTTTGTATCGCATATTCAACCTATATGGTCTCTTCTTGACTGGTTCCGCATCAGGTTTAAGAGGAATCTTCATTTCACCCAAATCACCTGAAATACCTTTCATCTTAGAAAACTTGGTCGAGAATAAGTCCTAAAACTCATGTAGGAGATCAATGGCCTTCCCCATCTCTGAATAGTCCCAGTAATATCCAATGCTAGCAAAATTTGGGCCCTCTTTAGTCCCAATATTGACCTTTTTTAGTTTCAATGGTTGCTTGAATCTATCGCATGACGTTTTTGGTGCTACGATGTCGTGGCTACCCTCCGATTCTGGAATGTCTATGGCTCTTAGATCATCTTCATCGTCGGGTTCTCTTGATACATTGTAACATGTCATCATAATATGTGGTGTCATCATCCCTTGTGGTTTTGTCGGTAATTAAACCATAAATGTCTTCAACACTTTGGCATGGATGTAGATGTCTTGTTGTGCATTATGGATGAACAGATTGCCATTTGCAAAACTAAAAGTATGACTGAAGCTGACAATCATTTCTTCCCATGTTGTAGTTTTCCTTCACAATTCTGTAGAAATATACCACCTTCATGGTATTTCATCCAGCGTATGAACAAATGCATGGACCCACTCTTCCTTCGGCCTCTGTACCCATGTTGTTTGGAATGCGACCATGTGATCCTTGGGATCATTACTTCCATCATATTTATTTCCTTAGTAATGTTTGTATTATCTAAATTGAACTTCCATTAATCACTGACATACTTTCCAGTCTCCTATTAAGGCCTTGTGCTTATCCCACCATCTTGTCGAAGTAGCCTTCAGTGCTTCTTCCAATGCTAACAGGCATTGAGTCTCTGATACTCTATCTTAGAACTCTCTAATAAAAACTGCCAAGTTAGGTAGTCCTTCATACATTGGAAAATCAATAACTTATATCACTACCCATTGTAGTGACTAAGTGACTCATGTACATTTATTGATCGATACTTCATGTAACTGGTTCTTTAATCTATCTAGAACATCGTCAAAGTCCAATGATGCAAAGCTAGTACTTCACAATCCTTGCTCTCCATATACAATGGGATTGATGTAGTCTTCATAAATATTGTAGGAATTATCCCATCCTCCCACAACTTCATCTTTTATTGGTTTGACATATATTTTCCTTCTATGTGATCCAGTGGAGAAATGATTTGCATGTCGCAATTCTCAAAGGTCGTTACCCTTTCCTTGAAATTGATAACACCAAGTTTTCATTCACACAACCAATTACCAACAATGTAGGGTATTAGATGATATCTTCAACTATTTCAATGACATCTAAGTCTACGTATGTCTTTAGTCCTTCCACTTCAATAGGTAGACGAGGTACTCTACCAATTGGTGACATCATGGCCTGATTTGATAGTCACATTTTTATGGGACACCAAACCAACTATGGTTTACCCATCATTTCCCATGTTTTCTTTGTTAGTATATTTACATTCAATCCTAGATCCAATATGGCTAAATCCACATCATAGTCACCAATATGAACATCCATCCTCATTTCCCTTCCCATTTTCTTCTTGTGCAATGAATTCACTAAGTGGTCCTATCATCCTTCCTCCTATCGATACAATAATATTTCTATCTCTACTAATGCATATGGATCTTTTTCTAACATTAGAAAACTTTATAGAAAAATTTTCAACGTACTAATGTTTCTTGATGATCCCAGCAACTTTGTCGAATCGAATACTAGTGTCATCTCATAGACATGTAACTTATGAATGTTCTTGTCCAGCATGTCTCTTACATCGAAGATGACTTCTTTCTCAGCGTTTACATCAAATTGTACCTTCTTTCAATATGTTGACCGGATATTTATCAATGTTCCATCGGCTCCTATCGTAGCTCCTCCTCAGGTTACTACTCTAACATTCATTGGTTCAGTTCTTGGTTCACCTGAGATATTCCCTACATTTGGTCCTTGATTTTGGTTCTGAGTTACATTCTAGTTTTGTTGCAGTTGTGGTGCATTCTTTGCTTGCCACTTCGCAATCAATTGTGGGAATTATTCGCTCATGCTCTCGAATGAATCTTCTAATCATCCACTTCTGATGCATTATCTATGATACCTTGCTCCCAATCATCTCATGAAATCGGATTGAGACTAAATTTTATATATCAAGGGATGGTTTATATTTATTCTCCAAAACTCTTATGGATGCTATTATGTACCCAAAATTACTACACGTAGTCTATAATGGTTCCTACAAGTCCTATGAGTGGATATGGCTATGCCAAAAAACTTATGATACAAGTCTGGTATGGTGCTCGAAACCCATTCACATGGATTCTAGTTAGATTATATTGCATTAGTTTTCCCTTGTTAGGACAAAATCATGTCCTCGTGCATGATCTGTTTCTTCTTCCTTTTCAAATGGATTCATACCTTAAACATTGCAATCTTTATTTTCTTCTTCAACTTATTATTCATATTTTTATTTATCATCCATGTGTTTTTTATGATTTTCAATCATTTATCCTTTTACTTCATTATGTTGTTTCTCTGCACTCTTGTCATTTCTCCACGATTCCATTCCCAAGTCTCCTCCACCTTCTGTATTTAATTGATCAAATATTCTTCATCTTTTAACTTTGTCCTTGACATGTTTCTAGTGTCATTCCCTTTATCCATGTACTCATCCTTTGTATATTCAATACTACAATTCATATCATCCCCTTCACTAGTATCCTTCTCAGTCATGTTGCTATAATCTATACCTATAGAAACACAAACATTTAAATTTTTAAGTAAAAGGGATTTCCTTCCTAGGTTCTCTTATTTATCTTAATTTGCATCTTGGACTACTACACATGCATATTTGATAATTTATGTCTCTTAATCTATATATTTCACTACAACCATGGAAGTATTCCTATATTTCTCTCTATGTATATCATTCACTGGGACTTTTTCTTCAAAACCATACTTATGCTTCTCTATGATAGAAGCATCTTCATCTACACATTCACTAATGGTAGCATCGCTATATATTCCCTCTTCTTCTGTATCTCTCAAGACCATCTCTTTCTTGTTTACTTAATATCTAGTATATCCTCTATCACCCTTACATATTTATCATCCTCATACTAGTTGTCCACTCCATTCAATAGTTCCTCAATCAACCTCATCTCCTTGTTGATATTCATCTTCTCATATTCATTATTATAATCTTCTACATCAAATCTTATTTCCACTTCCACCTCATATTCCTTGTGGGTTGTTACCTCTTCTACAACCTCTGTAAATTCATCCCTCTCAGCGTCAATCATAACCATATGGGATTCATCCCCCTATTCAAATTCATCGTCATATTCATCAAACTTCACTTCAAGTTCAACAACTTGACCATCCTTGTCTTCCTTCACAACAATAGCATAGTTGTTCTCTTGCGATGCACCATTACCCTCAATGATTTCTTTTTCCTTATTTGTTCCTACACATGCACATTTCATCAACTATATGTATCACTTATTTGGGAATATACTTCAAGGATTCATTCTCTAGTTCCTTCTCTTCCTCACCCACAATGAGGTTTAATTCCACTACATTCTCCCCTTCATCTTGACATTCATCTAGTGTTCTCCAAAGGACATCTCCCAAAACTTCTCTTTCTTTTGGGTAACATACTATTACCCTTCCTCTTCATAAATTGCACACTCATCACATGATTAGACATGGAATGGTTCCTATGCTTTCTCAAGCACCTTCAACCTCTTCTCAATTATCTCATTAATATTCCTCACCACATCCACTATGTGGGTTCTTATCTTTTACATTAAAGTCTTCATCAACTTTTCATGTCCCAAAGGTTTCTTAATCTCTTAAGCTTCTTCGAAATATTCCATATTTTTCATTGCTTTCCTCAATGTTTCATACACTTTTATTGGGGCCATTGCTTTGCATGGACTCCTTCTATTCAAGATTATAACCTTTAACCACTTCTTATAACCCATCTATGAACCTCCTCAATGTGTAGTTTCTTCTTAATTATTACCTCTACCAAACATCTTATTGGATAGTGAGAGGAATAATACCCACTTCTTACTTTCTCCAATTAATCTCTCCTTCAACAATTCCACCTATCCTCATTTTTTAGAACTATTCTATTCTCACTAACTCTTCAAGAGTTCTATCCAGACCCATTTACTAGAGCTATTGTCTTCTTCACCTCCTCTGTGGAACTCAATTCTACCTTCAAATATCAACTCTTGACTAGGTTTCCTTTTGTTCATTGGATAAATCTACCCAAAAATACACTTTGGGAGCTACCTAAAATTTGAATGCTTTACTCTACTTCTGCAAGTATTCAAACCCTCAACTAAGTTTTACTTCTTGATTACTAGACAAATCTACCCAAACTCCTTGTTGGAGCCACCTCAATTCCTCAAACCTACAAGGTTTTGATTATTCTTCCTCTCTTCTAATAGATATACCCAACTTCCATTGTTGGAGCTATCCTTAAAATACTTAATTGAAATGCACCTAGATTTGTCTTACTTGACTTTCTTAACCTTTACCTTTTAACTTGAAACTCTACATGTCATGTTCCCAATTAAATAATTTCCAAATAAGAGTACCTGCAAATAATGTTTCACCAACCTACTAGTTCCCTAGGTTGAGATGGAGAAATAAATTTGGTAATAAGGGGATATGGGACCAAAAAGGACTTTATTTTATCATATTCACATTTAAATGGGTCACATAAATGATAAATTCTAATCAAATAAGGCAGCATGGATTCATGAAGACACTTGGAAGCTTGTGGAAACTTTGGGTGACTAAATTCCCCGCACACTTGGCATGATATTCATCCAAATTCGAACACATGGGTAATGTAACATTATCGGATGGTGATGTGGTGTCAAATATCATATAATGAGCCAAGTAATTCTAATTGGTAAAAGAGGGTAACTCCCATGGAAGATGAAGAGACTAGAAGACAAGGTGTGCCAAATAGAAGGAGACTATATGCATTCTATGACAAAAAATAATGGAATATTCTATGACAATTATGACAAATTCAGACTTGATTACTAAAATATGACAAATATGACATGTCAGGGCTAAAAATATCCACCAAGAGGTCGAATTTGGTATTTAGAGGCAGCCATTCGAATTGGGGAAAGAATTGGAGCATGAAGAGGATGACAAGTGTCATGGGAGTTACTAAACCACTAAGATGAGTTGGAGGAATCTCATGGAGGTAAATTATACCTTAGGAGGCCTCATGAAGTTAATAAAAGGATTTCATCATGAAAGAGAATAGATTTTGATCATTTGTTAATTGGCCTTTGGCATTTTGGAGATATTTTGCTTGTCCATTGCACGTCAAGTGTCCACTCCCCCTGCTTGTGAACAAATTTCGAGGGAGTTGGATTCCTTTCCAAGTTGGTTGATGGAGAGGTTATTCAGACCTATCATGGGATATTAATGAATTAGTTTTGTTTTCATGTTGAAGGTCCATACAGTTTAATTCTCATCTATCTCCCTAGTATATCATTCATTCTTCTCCATTCCCCCACACTCTCATGTTGATGGCGCACTTGTTGGAGTGGTTCTTGCGCTTTGTTGAGTATAGTTGATTCCCAAGATATTATGTATGATGTATGGATATGTAATCTCATGTTCATATTCTTTGTAAGTCTAAATATCAGACATACATGTGTGAAAGGCTCGCATTCCCATGCTCTTGAATATTGAAGTAGCTTTATATCAGATTTGTATGAGGAAATTTATATGATTTTGATCATTTTCGGGACAAAATATATCATGTAATACTCTGTAATTTCAGTCCCACAATATATTCAGTTAGAAATCCAATATACTCCTATGTGGAAATCCTGCATTCTCATGCCATTGTATCACTAGTTTTCATAGATTTTGGCTTCAATCTTGAAGTAGTTTTCTACCATATTTGTATGAGGGCTATTCTATGAGTTGGAAGATATTTGGAAATCCATGTATGATTTATTACTCTTTAATTTAATGTAATTATCATCTGTGGCTCGAAATCCACTAAAATCATGTGTGAAAAGCTAGCATTCCCATGCCATTGAGTCACTAGTTTCCATGACTTTGGCTTCAATCTTAAAGGAGACTTATATCAGATTTGTTTGAGGGATGTTAAATGATTATGATGATTTTTTGACACCCATATATGATTTGTTACTCTTTAATTTCATTTCCTTATTCTCTTTGGTTCGAAATCCAATAAATCCATATGTGAAACTCTTGCAATTCCATGCTACTAATTCACTAGTTTTCATGTATTTGACTCCCATATTGAATGAGTTGTATAGAATACTTGTATGAAGGGATTCCTATGGTTTTTAATAATGTTGGGGATGAAATTTTTATGTTGTATATGGTATCTATATGTCACATGTTGATGTAATTGTAACTTCGGAATGTATTCACTTGTATTTCTTATGTATTGTAACCTGAATCTTATTCCAGGATGTATTTGTAATGTACTTTAGTCATGTCATGCCCCGAGTTTCCTATCAGGTGTTTCTATAATGTAAAAAAATCATGTCAAGTCAAGGTGGGTAACCCTCCTATTGTCTAAGGGTTAAAGTCCCTAAAGTTCTGGTGCACTAGGGTTATTAGACTCACCTAGTGAATTCGGCCCTAGTTGGGTTTAGTCAAGTCGGGAATTAGTATAAATAGAGAGCTAGCCTCTCTATTTATGACACACTCACTCACACTCAGTTGTAGCGCATAGTTGAGGAAGAGAAAGACACTGGGGCAAGGAAGAAAGAGGTTACTGCTGTCAGGAGATCATCCTACTACTTTTGGGTTTCACTTTTGGTGCGATTCTATCTCTGAGGAAGTTACGGGGGTTTCTCCATTTATGGTTTCCCTGAGGAAAAACATTGTGTTCATTGTCTCTTTTTTTTTTATTGTTGTGCTTTCTGTTCTCTCGGTTAAAGATCCTAATGTTATGCTAGATTAATGTTAAAAATCTAACATAGTATCAAATCTAACCTAAGAAGAAGACACTATGCAATTGCGGGAACTAGGGCTTCCTACTTTGTGGATATCTCTCCAAATATTTTCAGCAAAAGAAGGGTGGAATAACTCTCCTCCCTAGGGTGCATCTTTCTGTTGAAGCAGAATCCAATTCTGAGGTTTTTCAGTTTTGGACCCGACACTGCTGCTAGAAATTAGGGATTTTCACAGAAGTGGAATTTTTTAGTAAGCCTAGGCCTAGATTGATCTCCTCCCCAAAATCAAAGTTAGGGATCAAATTCAAAGCATTTGGTTGGATAGAACTCTGAAAAAGAAAAACCCTAATCTGCTCCTGAACCAGCACTGCAAGATTTCAGCTCCAAATCTAGATCCAACATCTTGAACTGGTAAGATCTAAATATTTTGTATTTCCATTTGAGGTTCTCAGTTAAGATGTCTCATCACACCAAGCTTGATGAAAAGATTGAGAGAGCTGATAACTTCTGAACCTGGAAGTAGAGGATCTCCCTAGTCCTGGAAGAAAATGAGTTGGACTCCTATATCAGTGAGGAGGTTCCAGTTCCAGAGGGAGATGAGGCCAAGGCCTTACATAAGAAGAAGTTGGTTATGGAAAAGAGGATCATTGTTGATTCTATCAAGGATCACCTCATACCACAGGTGTCCTCCCTCAAGACACCTAAAGCCATGTTTGATGCCCTAACCAAACTATTTGAAGGGAAGAACATCAATCGAAAGATTTCTCTAAGGAACCAGTTGAAGAATGTAAAGATCCATAATGAGGAGACCATCCAGTCATACTTCAGAAGGGTCTCCCAGATCAAAGAATAGCTGGAAGCAGTAGATGAAGAAGTGGAGAATGCAAAAATTGTGATGACAACCTTGGATGGCCTCCCTAGGTCATGGGATTCTTTCATCCAAGGAATCTGTGCTAGGAAGAATGTATTCAATTTCAGTAGACTGTGGGAATAATTTTCACAAGAAGAAGCTCGTATAGTAGCTCGAGAAGAAAATATGGGAAGTGAAGATCAAACTCTCACAGTACACTCCAGGAAAAGAAGAAGGGAAAATCATCATCATCAAGGTAAGCATTCTCATCAGAAAAACAATCCTGTAAGAAGGGATCCATCCAAACTCATATGTTATACATGCGATGAAATAGGACACTTTGCTAGAAATTGTCCCATGAATAAGAATGGATCCAAGAAGAAGAATAACTCCAAAATAATACATCATGCTCACACTGCTGAGGATGATGATCCTCCCCGAAAGAAAGTAAAACAAGAAAGTGAAGATGAATATGTTTTGATCTCCACTCTCATGAGAACTGTCACTCATGGAAGAAAAGTTTGTCTTATTGACAGTGGGGCTTCCAAACACATGACAGGTTTCAAGGAATCCTTTGAGAAACTATCCGAACATAATTCACCCCATAAGGTGAAACTTGGGGATGACTACCGATATCCCATAAAAGGTAGTGGTGAATCCTTCTACAAGCTAGACTCCGAAAAGTCCATGAAAATGAAGGATGTCTTGTAAGGACTAAAGAAGAATCTTCTATCCATATCAGAACTAGATGCAAAAGGCATGAGGGTTGCATTTGTGTAATGTCCCGGTTTTTGACCCCGTTGCATTAGATGTATATGATGTATAAATTGTAAATGATCATGGTGTGGAGCTAAAGGCCAAGGCCCCACCATTGATCGTTCATGCTATGTTTTGGGATTTAAATTTGTCACCGACGGTATGTCGGGGCATGCGGCATATATTATATTAGTCATCATGTAAATATGCATCTATAATTAATTAAATGAACCCAACCAGCTACGATCGCGGCAACTAAATCGAAAGGGGCATGATTTTCCCAAGGATAGGGATGTGGGGGGATTTGTCCAACTTTGGCCAATGAGGGAAAATACCCATGTGTCTTCTTACCTTGTTTTTATCCCAACCACTCTCATTGAATAATTACTACTGGTGGTTGAGGTAGTTAATTGCTTTGGGAATGGGTGTGGCAGGTCTGTCAGTCCTCACCCACACGCACACTCCACCCCTGTTGACTTCACTCACGCATGCAATTCCACTCTCACCACGATTTTGTCTGATTCTCCTCATGCACAGGCTCTTGGAAGTTTTCATCTCACGCATACATTTTTCTTGGTTCCACGAGTTGCTGAACACCCACAAACTGAAATTTCGCGTCCTCCCTGTTGTTTGTTCACCCACGGAAAAAAACGGAGCTATTTTTCCTCACATAGGATCTCCATTGTTGTTCATTCCTCACAGGGTCAGAATTGTTCCTCATGCACAGGAATTTTCCTGGTTTTCCAGCTGCTGCAGTGAGTTGAGAGCCATGCTTTTTCATCCATGACTGGCTGTGAAGGGCCATTCACGTTTTTGGCTATCTCACCGACTATTGGCCTCATGCACAGACTATTTGGGACATTTTTCCCTGCTGCGAGTTGTGCTCACTGATAAGCTTCAGGACTGTTGTTTTCCCCATGTTGTGAGCCGTTTTTGCTATTATGTTTGTGGACTGTTGTAGATGGGTTGAAGTCATTTTTTTTTTCCTGGTTTAAGCTGTAATAGCTAAATTAGTTGCCAGAGTACAATGTTTGGTCTTCGGACTATGAGAGGAGCGGGGATGTTGGCTTAGATTTGCTTGATAAAACTGGTGGCTGGAAACCACACAGACAGAGCTAGAGGGCTAGCCTTCTTCTCCATCACCCCTGAATAGCACTGGAAGGGAATGCAGGGCCTGAGGGACTGTGTAGCGGAGAAGGGACTGATTCCTTGTGTTGGGTGTGTTTGGGTGTCTTAGAGGTCAGGCTAGCTCCAGTGTAGGTGTTCTTGGCTCTGTAATGAGCTCACCAACTTAGCAATTTTCCTTCTCCAGCTCCTTAATGGCCTGATAAACCCAACTTTGTTGGCTTGGCTGTGTTTTGTATATCCCTGGCTATGTGTAAGCCTGCTAGTTCCCTTGTTCCTTGGAGAATCATGCCCAGCTCGGGGGTGGCAGTGCTGCTGGGAGATTAAGGAGCACGCTGGCATATGGTTGGGTGGAACGTTGCAGTGACGTAGCCGGTTGCCTCGATAAGTGATCTTGTTTATTTTTCCTCTGCAATCCTGATTACTGTTAAATTGATATGATGAATGATTTATAAATGTATGTTGTTTCTGCTGTGCATGGAAAATGATTGCATCTGTGCATGATGAATGTTCAATGTGCATGTTTAAGCATTTTGTTTATGCAAATTTTTATGCATACATATGTTCATGGGCTCTTAGCCTGGGTTTGAAGCTTGTTTTCGCGTCCTCTTTGCTGGTCGGAGGCAAGGGGACGTTACAATTTGTAGATGGCCAAGTCCTCATGTGATCAAGAGGAAAGACTATTGACGATGCAATAGTGATTGGAGAACAAGAAGGAGGATTATACAAATTGAAGGGCCATCCAGAACAAGATTTGTTCCATGACTCAGTGGAGCCAAATGAACTTTGGCACAGAAGGCTTGCACATGTGCATTACAGAGCACTACCACTTGCAAGCAAAGTTGTTGAAGGTATTCCAGAAATTCAAGAAAAACATGAAGGGGCCTTCAAAGGATGTGCGAAAGGAAATAATACAAAGAAGACATTTCCAAGTAGCAAGAGCAAGGCAAAAGGAATCTTGGAAATCATCCACTCCGATGTATGTGGACCAATGTCATCAAGTTCACTAAGCGGGTATGTATACTATGTTTCTTTCATTGATGACTTTTCTAGGAAGACATGGATTTACTTCATGAAGAACAAAGATGAAATTTTCAGCAAGCTCAAAGAATTCAAAGTCTTGATCGAGAACCACATAGAAAACAATATCAAGACCTTTTGATCATATAATGGCGAAGAATTCACATCAAATGAATTCAAAGACTTATGCAAAGAATCAGGGATTAAGAGGGACTTATCCACTCCATATAATCCACAATAGAATGGGGTTGTAGAGAGAAAGAATAGAACTATCATGGAAGCTACAAGAGCAATGCTTCATGATCAAGATCTTCCCATGCATCTATGGGCAGAAGCTGCCAAAATAGCGATGTATGTATAGAATCGTACTCCACACAGAGTACTCAAGAACAAGACACCTGAAGAAGTATTTTCCAGCAAGAAACCAGAATTCATCCATCTTAGAATATTCGGTTGTCTAGTGTACATACACATTACAAAAGAGAAGAGAACAAAACTAGATCCTTCAGGAAAGAAGGGTATATTTGTGGGATCCTTTGAAAGCTCAAAGGCTTACAGAATATACTTCCTAGGATTCAAGAAGATTGAAATCAGTAGGGATGTGACATTTGACTAAGACACAACTTACAACAAATCCCGAAAGAGACCTATTGAAGATCCTGAAGAAGCAGAAGCACCCAGAATTCATGATACAACCATGAACGAAGAAATTCAAGAAGAAGATCGAGAATTTGAAGAACCACAAAGACCTGTAGATCCACCTCAAGAGAAGAATCCTCACAAGAGGAAACTTGTTTGGGTACAGGAAGTTATCCAAGGTGTGGAAAGATATGGGGCTCCAGAATAGAATCACAAAGAAAGAAAGAGAACCAAATCCTGTTCCGAGTATGTAGCTTTATTGTGTGACTATATCAATAAATAACATTCCAACTATGAAGAAGAAGCAGAACGGAAAGAGTGGAAGGATTCTATGATCGAAGAGTATCAATCGATCATGAAGAACGATGTTTGGGATGTTGTCCCAAGACCAAAATGGAAGTCAGTTGTAACTTCCAAATGGATCTACAAGGTCAAGCATGCTGTAGATGGTAGCATAGAGAAACATAGGACAAGATTTGTGGCTAGTGGCTTCTCATAGAAAGAAGGAATAGATTATGAAGAAACCTTTGCACATGTAGCCAGATGCACTTCCATTAGATTAGTACTTTCTTTGGCTGCAATGATGAAATGGAAGATACACCAAATGGATGTCAAGACTGCTTTCTTGAATGGCATAGTGGAAGAGGAAGTGTATGTAGAACAACCACTCAATTTTGAGACACATGACAGGGAGTCTCATGTGTGCAGATTGAATAAATCCCTGTATGGTTTGAAACAGGCACCTAGGACATGGTACGGCAGAATTGACAGCTTTCTATCCAGTTTGGGCTTTACCAAGAGTAAAGCAGATTCCAACCTTTACTACAAGGTTGAAGATGGAAACCTAGTGATGCTCCTACTATATGTAGATGATCTGTTTTTAACAGGTATGGATGGGTTGATTACTGATACGAAGAGAAATCTTGCTGCCGAGTTCGAAATGAAGGACTTGGGTATGTTGCATTATTTTCTAGGTATGGAGGTGTGGCAGAATGCAAATGGAATCTCCCTCAGACAAGGGAAGTATGCAGTAGAGATCCTAAAGAGGTTTGGGATGATGGACAGCAAGGCCATGACCACACCTATGGCATCGAACCTGAAGCTATTGAGTGATGCTTCATCGGAGACAGCTGATGCTACGATGTAGTGTCAGATTATTGGGTCCTTGATGTACCTGACAAACACAAGACCAAACATTTGCTTTGTTGTAAACACCTTGAGCTAGATCTTGACAGATCCGAGACATGTTCACTTGATTGTTGCAAAGCATATTTTGAGGTACCTAAGGGGTACAATTGATTATGGGCTCAAGTATGAGGTGAATCAGAAGATTAACCTAGAGAGTTATTTTGATTTATATTGGGTAGGAAGTTCCATCGATAGGAAGAGAAATTTAGGGTGCTGCTTTAGTATGGGATCAAGTGTGATCTCTTGGTTTAGCAGGAAGCAATCCTATGTGGCACTGAGTACAACTAAAGCAGAGTATGTCACAGCTTGTTCAACTAGTTGTGAGGCAGTATGGCTGCAGAAGCTACTCTCTGATTTATTTGATCTCCATATGGATGCTACTTTTATACATTGTGACAACCATGGTTGCATGAAGTTGTCAGAGAATCCAGTGTTCCATGACAAGTTGAAGCATATCAAGATCAAGTATCACTAAATCAGGGATATAGTGTAGATGGGAGTAGTGAAGCTCTAGTATGTTTCGATGGAGGAACAGATAGCTGATGTGTTGACAAAGCCATTGGATAGGGTGAAGTTCGAGTACTTCAAGGAGAATCTTGGTGTTCTCCAGATCGAGGTTTCCTCCAAGGGGAAATGATGAGACACAGAGCCATTCGAACATGGTGAGAGGATTGGTTCCTTCCATGGTTAGATGTGATGGCTGAGCCATTTTGATATGACTATAGGATTGGTTCCTTCCATGTCAGATGTGAGTGCTGAGCCATTCTGATGTGATTGTAGGACTGGTTCCTACATGATCAGAAGTAAGCGCTAAATGCCATTCTTGGAATGGAGGCACCTAGTCAGTTACTAGGTATCTCAGTCTGGGACTTTGGGCCATTCTGATATGACTGTAGGATTGGTTCCTACATGATCATATGTGAGTGCAAGCCCTTCTGACATTGGTTGTCAAATGTAAGTGCAGAACCCTTTCGGCATGAAGGATTAGTTCCTTGCATGGTCGAATATAAGTGCTGAGCTCTTCTGACATTGGCTGTCATATGTAAGTGCAGAGCCTTTCGGCATGGAGGATTGGTTCCTCGTATGGCCGAGTGTAAGTGCTAAAGGCTTTCTAACATTGGTTGATGGATGTGAGTGCTGGGCCTTTCTAACAGGGTTGTGGGAGGTGTTTCCACATGGTCAGATGTGAAAGTTGGGTGTTCCTTTCTAATATGATTATAGGATTGGTTCCTACATGATCAGATATAAGTGTTGGGTGGGCCATTCTAACTTAGGGTCAAATATAAGTGCTAGAAGAAGACCTACATGGAGGCTAGGCCTACAACGAGCATGAAAAATGGCTGGCTCTGTATAACTTCCTGTGACGAGAAGAATCAAGAGATAGTACCTGTGAAGATCCAGATGATGATGATCCAGCAGAGATGATTCAGATCGAGGGATGATCTAGATCCAGTGATGATCCAAATCAAGGGATGATCTAGATCCAGTGATGATGATCGAGATCGAGGGATGATATAGATCTAGATGAAGATTACTTGAAGATAAATATGATTTGAATATAGAGATGACTTGAAGATGAAGATGACGAGGACTCAATGATGATCCAGATGATACATAGAATAAGACTTGTGCTGATAAATTGTGTCGATAGAATAC
Organism: Pseudotsuga menziesii; assembly: GCA_001517045.1. NCBI lineage: Eukaryota > Viridiplantae > Streptophyta > Pinopsida > Pinales > Pinaceae > Pseudotsuga > Pseudotsuga menziesii. The sequence continues at coordinate 13,752 of LPNX010152058.1, read as the reverse complement.
CTTCCTAGTTAAGAGGGAGTGTTGATGTAATTGTAACTTCGGAATGTATTCAATTTTATTTCTTATGTATTGTAACCCCATGTTTATTCCAGGATGTATTTTTAATGAACTTCAGTCATGTCATGCCCCGAGGTTCCTATCGAGAGTTTCTATAATGTAAACAAGTCATGTCAAGTCAAGGTGGGTAACCCTCCTATTGTCTAAGGGTTAAAGTCCCCACAGTTTCAGGGAACTAGGTTTATTAGACTCACCTAGTGAAGTTGTCCCTAGTTGGGTTTAGTCAAGTCAAGAATTAGTATAAATAGAGAGCTAGCCTCTCTATTTATCACACACTCACTCACACTCAGTTGTAGCACATAGCTGAGGAAGAGAAAGACACTGGGGAAAGGAAGAAAGAGGTTACTGTTGTCAAGAGATCATCTTACTATTTTTGGGTTTCACTTTTGATTCTGATTCTATCTCTAAGGAATTTGTGGGGTTTTCTCTAATTATGGTTTCCCCAAGCAAAAACACTATGTTCATTGTCTCTTGTGTTTGATTGTTGTGCTTGTTGTTCTCTCAATTAAAGATCCTAATGTCATGCTAGCTTAATGTTAAAAATATAACATCACATTCTGATATTATCATTTAAATATACCTTTCATATGTCAAAATCGAGCTAGTTATGCAATTTCCCCATAAGCAATTTCACGGAAACTCATCAAACGAATGTGTAAATATATAACCAGTTTTCAGAACTAATAACCATGTATAATTACATTCCATGAGGTATTATATCATTCCAAATACTCTTATTACAAATATTTTAGGTTCGTACATGATTTGGGAAGCCTAGTTTTCCTACACCCTAGGGGGGATTTCATCACAATTTCCTAGTAATTTTGGCATTTTTGTCATCATCCCCAAAAAAGTTTGAAGAGGTATAAACTATGATAAAAAAGTATCCATAAACAAACTTGGGATGTTTTAAGACTCACCATACCATTTCCTTTCAAATTTGGGACCATTTGGTGAAAGTTGGAACCCTCTAGAGTCATGACTAGTTCAACTCGAACTTTGCCCAATTTGTAATTTTCTCCAAAATTCCAATAATGGAAAATAAACTACCCAACATCACAATATTGGAACTAAAATATTCTCACTTATTATTCAACTCTCCCCACAATCACAACTATGCATTTGTATTCTAGACAAATCTACCCAACTTCCATTGTTGGAGCTATCATTTTAAGAACTCTACCCAATTGCAGCTAGAGTTTTATTCTTGAACTTCTCAATCCTTCACTCCTAAAAATATACTGGAAATAATAACTATGGAGCTGAAACTTGTTCCTTCTCACATAGGATAATCCTTCTCTTATACCAACTTGATCCATCTTCCCTTCATTAGGGCTTGTAAGTCTGAGTTCTCAATAATTACATCCCTGTAGAACAACGGAAAAGGAATTTTCTTGGTCATGTTCTTCATTTTCAAACACAACAAAAAAACACATGTAACCCATGTGAAAATGAATCCCGAGATTATATCAATTGAAATCACAAAATCTCTTGTAAAACATGCATAGATTCACTCAAACTGGAGACTTTAATGTTGATTTATTTGTAACTTCGGAATGTATTCACTTGTATATCTTATGTATTGTACCCCGATGTTTCTTCCAGGAAGTATCTATAATGTAATTGGGTAATGTCATGCCTCGATGTTCTGATCGGGAGATTCAATAATGTAACAAGTCATGTAAGTCATTGAGGTTAACCCTCCATTGTAAGTCGGGGCAATAGTCCCCATAGTTGTGTCAAGGTTAACCCTCCTTGTGATCAGAGGGCAAAGTCCCCACAATTGTGGGGCACTAGGGTTATTAGACTCTCCTAGAGATGTCATCTCTAGTAAGTAAATTTTAAGTCAGGCCGACATGTTAAAGTGGAAATTAAGTGAACGAAAGAATATAAATAGAGAGTGAACCTCTTTATTTATCACACACACACACACACACATTGGGGTGCATGAGTGAGAGAGAAGTAGCTCTCTCAAGTGAGAGAGAGAGATAGAGAGAAGTTGTGGAGATCATATTTTCTGTTTTTAGGTTTTACTGTTGCTATTCGTGCTCATTCTATCTCTAAGGAAGTTGCAGGGTTTTCTCCTTTATGGTTTCCCCAAGGAAAATTATTTGTGTCTCTTGTCTCTTGTGTTTATTGTTGTGCATGTTATTCTCTCAGATAAGATCCTAAGATAATGCTAACTTGAAAGATAAAATTATAACATGGTATCAGAGCTAACCTGAGAAGAAGACATTGTGCAACTGCAGAAGCTAGGGATTCTTACTTTTTGGGTCTCTCTCCACAATCCATCAGCAAAAGTATGCTAGGCTAACTCTCCATTGAAGAGCGCATCTTTCTGTCGAAGCGGAATTTGATTCCGAGCATTTTCAGTTTTTGGTGCGGGAAATTAGGGATTTATATAGAAGAGGAATTTTTTAGTGAGCCTAGCATAGGATTTATCTCCTCATTAAAATCAAATTTTATATACCTGGGTCAATATTTTTGGTTGGGTAAAACTCTGGGAAAGTCAAACCCTAGTTTGACCCCGAGTCGAAAAAACCCTAAAATACTAAAACTGATAAGTTTTCGTACATTCGCTATATCTCGGGATTGGAGAAGGATCAAGAGCTGAAACTTTCAAAAGACGAAGATAAAATCATGATTTACACTATTTCCAAAATTCAGCCTCATATTCGCTATATTCCCTCCAAGTTAGGGTTCTAGCCTCTTCCAGGATTCAACCCTAAACAGGACACCTAGGTAGAATCGCTATATCTCTGGCTACAAAGGTCCAAATTAAATTTCTGGAGATGTTCCAGAAAGGGAACATAATATACTTTCTATGGTATAAGTTTCAGACCCTGAAGATGAAACAATGACATGTGGCAGTCCATACAATGTCACTGTGTTGAACAGTCTTGAAACAGGTCACCTCGGGAAAATGATCATAAGTCCCAATTCTGATGAAACTTGTGGTGTTGGAACAGGAACAAGTGAGACTACCTAAGTGATAATTTTTAGACACAGAGGAGCAGCAATTTTGGAGATATCTTAGAAATAGTATATGGAAATTCTGCAGAAGAAATTGGAAAACTAGGGCTTCCTATTCCGAGAGCTTCCCTCCATTGTTTTCAGAAAAGGAGTACATTGGACAGCTCACCTTGAAGAGATCTATCTTTCTATCCAATCAAATCTAAAATATTCCAAGTTTTTAAAATTAGGGTTTCTCTAACAAACCCTAGATCAGCCAGCTCTCGAACCAGGACGAACACCTCAAATCGGTAAGATCTAATCTTTTTCTATTTTCATTTGAGGTTCTAATTTCAAAGTGATATATCACATCAAAATGATGATAAGCTTGGTGAAGTTGAAAACTTCAAAGCATGGAAGTATATGATCTCTCTAAAGAAAATGAATTAGAAACCTACATGAGTAGAGAGGTTCCAGTTCCAGAGGGAGATGAGGATCAAAGCCTTACACAAAAAGAACTTGGTCAAGGCCAAGAAGATCATTGTTGATTCAATCACGGATCACCTTATACCACAAGTGTATTCTCTAAAGACACCTAAATAGATGTTTGATTCCTTGACCAAGATATTTGAAGAGAAGAACATAAATCAAAATATGACTTTGAAGAATGTGAAGATCCAGAATACAGTCATACTTTACGAGGGTCTCTCAAATCAAAGAACAACTTGTAGCAGTAGAAGAAGAAGTGGAGAATGCAGAAGTGGTGGTAGCCACCTTGAATGGCCTCCTAGGATCATGGGATTCATTCATGCGAGGAATGTGTGCCAGAAGGAAGTGATTACTTTTAGTAGACTCTAGGAATGGCACATATAAGAAGAAGAAGCTCAACTCATAATAAGAGAAGAGAAATCAAGCTCTCACCATCCAAAGAAGATCCCTCAAGCGATGAGGAATACCATGGACTCAACTCTTGAAGCAACTCTTATCCATATTGAGCATTTGGATAAGAAATGATGAATTCATGAATGAAGAAGATGATGAAGCAGAAGGATCAAGAAGGAGTCTACCCACGAAACAAATAAAGATAAGTATTTCATTGTCATTTCAAGATATTGTTTTGTTATGCATTTGTTTATATTCAGTTGATGTATTATGCATGATAGAATGTTTGCATTAATGACAGTATACTACTAATATGGATGTGATGGGTAAGTAGCTCATGGTTCTATACAACTCTCCATTGCTACTTATCTAGAATGAAACCTCTTTGCTGACATATTGGATTAGTGCACAATCTCAATGTTGTCCTAGTAGAGATGGAAGGCATCTAGAAAAGTTTCCGTGAGATATGGATGAATGTTGTATTGGCTAAAATAGTTGCATAATCATATATCTTGATGCAAAATAATTTTTCATTATGAAGATACCTCATGAAATGTTTATAATCATAAAACTAATGCATTTTACTTGTAGGAAAGATTGCGTACATAATCACCTACAAGAAAAGAAGGATGAGACTTGTTCTGAAAAATATGTGACGACAGATAAAGAGTAATATGACGAATGCAGCAACATCATTGATGCAGAACCTTCCAACCATGAAGAAGTAACCAAGAATAAAGAGAATACTAGTTCAAGAAGAATGATGTCTAGGAGGCAGTATCGATACATGAAGGGAAGTTCGTAGTTCCATCATGCGGTAGATGGAAACATCATGGGATACAAGGAAAGATTCATAGCACGAGGCATATACTACGAAGAGACATTTGCAGCCACTAGAAATACACATGACAGGAAGTATCATGTGTGCAAATGAAAGAAGGCCTTGTATGAGCTCAGAAGACACCCATGGGATAACACATACATGAGGAGCTTGATGAAGATCTAAAACTTTGCTACAAGGTTGATAGAGGATGACAAGCTCACAGATGGGTGCGAGAAGAACTTTTGAAAAGTTCAAGATAGAGGATCTTGGTATCCATTGATCCTAGATGGATACATAAAATGTTAGTAGCATAGGAATCTACTTGTCACTCCGGTACAGAATGTTTCAGTGAATAGAGTACAAAAGACAGAGGGAGAATGATGCTCCACTTCAGAGGGAGTGACTGTAGAAGATCCTAAGGTTTGACATGGTACAAATGGATGGATAGATTACTGATGACTTTAGACTTTATTGAGAGTAAAGAGGATTCCAAACTTTGCTTCAAGGTTGAAGGCGAAATACCAATGATGCTCCTATTATTTGTCGATGACTTGTTCCTGACAGAAAAGAGGAACTCATTAAATTTGCAAGAAGAATACTTGTTGTCGAGTTTGAGATAAAGGACTTGGGGATGATGCACTATGTTCTAGGCATGTAGGTGTGGATAAGGGAAGTATGCAATAGAGATCCTAAAGAGGTCCAGGATGATGGAATACAAGGCCATGACCACATCTATGGAATTGAACCTAAAGATATTGAGTGTTTCTTCATCAAATTCGGTTATCGCCACGATGTATCGTCAGATGATTTACCTGACAAATACGAGACCAGATATTTTCTTTGTTGTGAACACATTGAGACATGTTCACCCAATGGTTGCAAAGCATGCAGTGAGGTGCTTGAAGGGTACAGTTGAGTATGGGATCAAGTGTGATCTTTTGGTTTGGCAGGATGGAGTCCTGCATGGCGTTGAGTACAGCTGAGGAAAAAGATGTTGCCACTTGCTATTTGGGAGGTAGTATGTTTCTTTTGAAAACTAATATTTGATTTGGTTGATCTGACTTGCATTTTTGTATGATGTAGAGAGGAGCAGTGATCCAGATCGAGATCTCTCAAAAGAGGGATTTCTAGCATATCTGATGAGACAGGTTGCCTGAGCATAAATCCTAGTGAAGCTCATAGGTTGCTCAGATGTAAACAATCCTGTAGCCTTGTCCTCGGATGTAATCGGTTCTGGCGAAGCTCGTAGGTTATCGTTGGACACAATCAGACCTAATGTGATTCTATGCTAGAAATGGCCAAAGTGAAGTTCGAGTACTTCAGGGAGAAGCTTGGTGTTCTCCAAATCAAGGTTCCCTCCAAAGGGAAATGATGATACCAAGAGCCATTCTAACATGGTGAGAGGATTAGGTTCCTTCCATGGTCAGATGTAAGGGCTGAGCCATTCTATCCTCGTGAGAGGATTTGGCTCCTTCCATTTCAGATGTGAGTGCTAAGCCATTCTGATGTGACTGTAGGATTGGTTCCTACATGATCAGATATAAGTGTTGAATTCCATTCTTAGAATGGAGGCACCTGGTTAGTTACTAGGAATACTCAGTCTCGGACTAAGGGCCATTCTGATATGACTATGGGATGTAGTCTTACATGGTCAGATATGAGTGCATGGCCATTCTAAGGTGATTAAGGGATCTATTCCCACTTGATCAAATATAAGGGCTGATGCCATTCTCTGGGAGAATGGAGGCACCTGGTTAGTTACCAAGAATCCTCAATCTGGGACTAAGAGCCCTTTTGATGCAGTGCTTTTGAACATGGTTGGATGTAAGTGTAGAGCCCTTCCAATGCGGTGTTTTTTAACATGGTCAAATGTAAGTGCAGAGCCCTTCCGATGTGGTGTTTTTGAACATGGTCAGATGTAAGTGCAGAGCCCTTCCAATGCGATGTGTTCACACATGGTCAGATATAAGTGCTAAGCCATTCTGGCGCAATGTGTTTACACATGGTCAGATGTAAGTGCTAGGACTTTTTTACAAGATGAGGTCAGATGTGAGTGCTAGGAATGCCTTTCTAACAAGATGAGGTCAGATGTAAGAGTTGGGCGGGCCATTTTGAATTAGGGTCAGATATAAGCGTTGAATACCTACATGAAGGGCAGGCCTACAACCAGTATGAAAAAGGGTTGGCTCTATAGAACTTCCTGTGATGAGAAGAATGAATAGATAGCACCATTTGATTGAGATATCAAAAGCAATAATGATGATGATGATTTAGTGATGATCTAGCTTTGATGATGATCTAGATCAAGTGATGATCTAGACTTGATGATGATCCAACAGTGACAATCCAGATCAAGTGATTATCTAGACTTGATGAAGATCCAGTAGTGACGATCCAGATGAAGTGATGATCCAGACTTGATGATGATCTAGCAGTGATGATCTAGATCAAGTGATGATCCAGACTTGATGATGATCCATCAGTGACGATCTAGATCAAGTGATGATCCAGAATCGATGATGATCCAATGATGTTCCAAATCCGGTGATGATCCAGACTTGATGAAGATGACTTGACGATGACTTAAAGATAAAGATGACTTGAAGATGAATATGACTTGATGATGATCCAAATGATACGGAGAAGAATATTTGTGCTGATAAATTGTTTCAAGAGAATACCTTCCTAGTTAAGAGGAAGTGTTGATGTATTTGTAAATTTGGAATGTATTCACTTGTATATCTTATGTATTGTACCCCGATGTTTATTCTGGGAAGTATCTATAATGTAATTGATTCATTTCATGCCCCGATTTCCGATCGAGAGATTCAATAATGTAACAAGTCATGTAAATTCATTGAGGTTAACCCTCCATTGTAAGTCAGGGAAATAGTCCCCACAGTTGTGTTAAGATTAAACCTCCTTTTTGATCAGACGGAAAAGTTCCCACAGTTGTGGGGCACTGGAATTATTAGACTCTCCTAGAGATTTCAGCTGTAGTAAGTAATCGTTAAGTGGGGCCAACATGTTAAAGTGGAAATTAAGTGAACAAAAGAATATAAATAGAGAGTGATCCTCTCTATTTATCATACACACACTCACTCATTGGGGCACATGAGTGAGAGAGAATCAGCTCTCTCAAGTGAGAGAGAGAGAGAGAGAGAGAGAAGCTGTGGAGATCATCTTTTCTATTTTCAGGTTTTACTGCTGCTATTGGTGCTCATTCTATCTCTAAGGAAGTTATGGGGTTTTCTCCTTTATGGTTTACCTAAGGAAAATTCTTTGTGTCTCTTGTCTCTTGTGTTTATTTATATGCATGTTATTCTCTCATATAAGATCCTAAGATAATGCTAACTTGAAAGATAAAATTATAACATTTATATGGTTGATAACACGAACATATATTGAATAATTTTATCTCATCCAACCTCATGAAGTCATAGTGTTTCCAAATATATAATTACATTAGAAATTTGAATTCCTAAGGAGACAATTTGAATCAGCACAAAAGAAGGCTTACTAAAAAGTCAAAATCCCCCCTAGGTGCATAAAACATTTTCCAAATTTATCAAGAAGGTCACAAATGGGATGAATGAAGTGTATCATATGATAAGTGAATGAAATTGGATAAAATGATTCTTTTGGGAGAGGAAAATATGGAGCATTAGTTGTACAAAAAACAAGGCAGTTTCCTTAAGACTAGCTTTCACCTTTTGCCTTAAAAGCTATTGAAAAGTTGTATAATTATGGATAGGGAAGGAATGTGAACTTACTAAAATGATAATAATGATGGGTTTTCATAATGTTATCCATAATATTTCCAAGTCACTCCTATAGGAATTTTAGGCAAGTTTGACCATGTGGTGCAAGTGGATGCCAACTAGCTAGTGTATGACCTAAGAATTTAACCCAAAATGATTAAATAATATATCCTAAGTATGGGAATGGGTTTTGATTATTATAAAACCCAATATTAAGAATGAATTATGTGAAATATCAGAAATATATCATATAAATAGGTCCTATAAACAGGATTCGTCACCCTTTACATACTTCATGTCCATAGAAAACAAGAAAAGAGACAAGACCACAAAGGGGAAAATCCTCCCTTAAACATGGACATGAACAAAATTTTGTGAAATATTGTCTTCAAACAGTTTTCAACATATTATAAGTTATCCCTAGTAGTGATTTGATATTTTTGAATGTCTTCTCAGAAAATTATTTGGTGAATATGTTTGCAACTTGCTTAGATGATGCGCAATAGTGCAGAGTAATCACTACTACATTTTGACCAAAAATACGACGGCCTTCATGTTGGATTTTCGACACTTCCCTGTCGCATGTACGACACTTTGATTTTTTTTTAAGCGTCAGAAACTTGTCGTCGACTATTCGACACTTAACTAACCGTCGGAAAAGTGACACTTGACTAACTGTTGGTTAAATTTACAGCGTCGGTTAAGTGACAGAATATCTTCGACGGTAGTGAAATTTTTTGAAAAAAATACCTTCTTTCTGTCGGTTAAGCGACAGAAGGGTCGTCGAATAAGCGACGGATAGGCAGATTTTTAAAAAAAAGTATCCTTTATGCCGTCGGTGAAGCGACAGTTATCAACTGCAAGCGTCAGATAAGCGACATTCAGTGCCGTCACTTAAGCGACGGAAATAAAGTATAAGCGTCGGAAAATCGACAGCAATAGGCGTCGCTTAAACGACGGTTATGTCGGATTTTTAAAAAAAAAATATTGTTTATGATATTTCTGAGATATCGATTGAACTACAAGACCTACCATTACCAAATAAACCCCTAGGGACTAAA
>LPNX010152043.1:82177-95026 GCA_001517045.1 Pseudotsuga menziesii | reverse complement strand
GTACCTCAAGAGATAGAACACCATGCGAAATGGCATCCCGTAGAAGCTCGATAACGGCACTATATTCAGCAACATTGTTGGAAGATGGTCGTAGACATACACCTCTTGAAGACAGTACTTGACCCATAGGAGTATAAATCACCCAAGCAGCTGAGGCTGAGTGCTGAGTGTGACGGCTTGCACCATCCGCGAATCCTATGTAGGTGGAATATTCCATTGACATCTGCCATAAGAAACGGAAACTAATCACAAACCCGATAATGATAAATAAGACCTAACTATGCAAAAAAGCTGTACAATAATATACAACAAGTAGCCTTGGCTAAAGATCATGCATAGTATTTTTTGAGATAGAGCCCATTTCTAGGCTCCGCCAAGGCCGTCCCCTTGTAATCCACTAACTCGTAGGCACCCTTCTCTAATACACGTTTGACCACGTAAGGACCACGCCACATAGGATTGAACTTCCCTGCCCCCAAGGGTTCTTTCGATTGATCCCACAAAAGGACCAAGTCTCCCTCACTAAACACTCTTGGACGGACAAAATTATCGTATTGGGCCTTTACGCGACGCTTATTAACCTCTAGAGTCACCAAGGCATCTCTACGCTGCTCATCGAGTTGCTCAAGGTGACCCAAACGCTCCTCCAAAGGCGAAGTGTCTGGTAAGAGTTCCACGGCTAACTTCAACGAAGGAATCTCGCATTCAACCGACAATATCGACTCCACTCCATGTACAAGCTGATATGGAGAAAAAATAGTGGCAGTATTAACCGCGGTTCGATATGCCCACAAAGCAGGGTATAACATAATATGCCAATTCGTCTTACTTTGTGCGATGGTTCGGTGGAGAATGGACTTAAGTGATTTATTCACTGCTTCAACCTGTCCATTCACTTTAGGATAGTAAGAAGAGGAGTGCTCTTGCTTATACCCTAACTTGGATGCCAACTCTTCCATCATACGGTTCTGAAAGTGCGAGCCATGGTCAGTGACAAGCTCTCTCGGAATCCCGAACCGAGTAATGATTTGGTTGAATACGAAGTGAGCGGCTGTCTCACCGTCGTATTTTACTGTAGGCATTGCCTCAGCCCATTTCGTGAAGTAATCAACAGCCACTATGATATGATGGTGCCCCCCAGCCGAAGCTAGGTTGCAATCCATAAAATTGAGCCCCCATTTGGTGAAGGGACCGGCGGTGATAATAGGGTGTAACGGGGTAGGTTTCGAGCACATATTACGTGCGAACACCTGGCAAGGGTGGCACCTCTTGACCGCTTCAATACAATCCTTGAAGATCGATGGCCAGAAATAACCTGCTCTTGAAATATTTTGAGCTATAGAAAGCCCAGATAAATGACCACCACACGCCCCTCCGTGGAAATCATTAAGAACTACCTAGCCTCATCATGAGCTAAACAACTTCGTAAAAGGGAATCTACTCCACGTACAAAGTATTGTCCACTATGAGGTAGTTCTTAGAGACGTGACATAATCGTCATCGTTCATCTCGCGAGAGGTGAGTAGGGGTCCTCAGCGTTTGTAGATATACTATGATATCCCCATACCATGGGTCAGCCATTGAGATTAAGAAAATGTGTTCATCAACGAACGTATCTTCACATACCAACTCCTCGGCCTCGCTCGAAAAATCCGATATGTGCTCTGCAAAGATTAAATATTTCTTCGATTTTGCCGAAACAAATTCGAGATCAAACTCTTGCAGGATGACAATCCATTTATTATACTTTCCCCCAATCATCCTATGTGTGAGGACAAATTGAAACGGATTGACATGGGCCACAACCAAGGTCTGGCGAAGGAGAATATAATGTCTCAAACGCTGCACCGCATGTACGGTAGCTAAGGCAAGCTTCTCGACATGAGAATACCGAATCTCTGCGTCAATAAGGTTTCGGCTCAGATAATATATGACATGCTCCTGGAGCTCCTCATCCTCTTGAACCAAAACCATACCAATCATCTCTAAAGACGAGGCCACATATAATAGGAAATCACGGCTATAATCCGGAGGACTAATCACCGAGGCCGATGCTAGGGCTCGCTCATCCCACTCAAAGGGAGTATCCTTCTTTAGGAGATGCATGAAACCTCTACTCAAATTGGAAAAGTTGACAACAAACCTTCGTAAGAAGTTTTCCATGCCTTGCAAACACTAAAGATGATGAATATTGTGCGGGGGAGACAACTGAAGTATTGCCTCAACCTTCAAAGGGTCGACTCTTATACCCTCTTTCGAAACGATGAATCCTAACAAACGACCTGACTTCACGCAAAAGATGCACTTATGAGGGTTTAATCTAACAGCATAGTGCCGGCACCTTTCGAACACCAATCTCAAGTGATAAGAATGACGCATCCTCATGCGAGAATGAGCAGCGAGGTCATCCAAAAATACTTCAATAATAGACTTGAGATCGTGGAAGATCAAGGTCATCGCCCGCTGAAACGTAGCTCCGATGTTTTTAAGGCCGAAAGGCATTTTTCGATACGCAAATGTTCCCCAAGGACAAATAAATGCAGTCTTGTGTTGGTCCTTGGGTTTAATTTGGATCTGATTATACCCGGAAAAGTCGTCCATAAAGGAGAACACCTCGCTACCCGCACACTCATCCAAAATCTGATCTATAAACGGTGTGGGGAAGTTATCCTTAGGACAGGCACGATTTAAATCACAGAAATCAGTGCATATACGGATCGCTCCCTGCTTCTTATCCACCGGAACGGGGTTTGAAACCCACTCCATCAAGGGAACGGGATAGATGAAACCAGCTTTCAATAGCATCTCTATCTCTGCCTTTATGGCGGGTGTTTTCCTAGGATTCACTGCGCGTAAACGCTATCGAACATGCTTAGCGTTGGGGTAAGTCTTAATTTCATGTTCGACAATCCGAGGGTCAATCCCTGGCATCTCATCGTAAGACCAAGCAAAAATATCACGGAATTCCTTGAATAGCTCGGTATACTCCAGAATCTCATCTTGGGAACAATCTGCCCCAATGTAGACATTCTCAATTGTACCAGGATTGTGAGAAATGTTGATAGGAATAGTTGACGATATGTTCACCATGTTTCCATCAGCCATCGGAACATGAGAGCTTAATGGAATCATAGGTCTACCAAATTTATGAATAAGAATCTCCCTATAATCCTCATGCTCTAAACGGTCAAGCTCTGGAAGGAAGTACGATCTATGATGAAGTTCCTCCCATGGTGGCTCAACTCCCGACATAGCCTCGATAATCGCTTCATCTAAAGGGAAAACCGTATCAAGGTAGTCATGGGCATGAGAAGATTGTACTGCCCATGCCGACATCACATAAGGGTATTCCTCCTCTGTCCGCGAAGAGGAAGAACAAGGCTCTGCAGCAGACATGAGATTAGCTTGGTAAGCTATCATAACTGCAGGCAACGGCACACTCGTCTCGATGGTCTTACTCGAAGGACTCGGTGAAGGAAGAATCCAAGGATCTCCCATATGACTTGTGCAAAAAGGCACCGATATCGTAGACGTCGAAGCACCATCGAAACTAGATCCTATCATGAGGACGGGTGCAGGACAACTAAAGGTTCCCATGAGGGATGGATACATGCCTACCCCCACACTCCCAGTTGCCGGCTGGGAATGTTCAACTTTCGGAACCGAAGTTCCTGAAGATGCAGTAACAGGAGGATTCTTGAATGCCATTTGATCAATCGTTACAATCTTCCCGTTATGTGGAAATCATTCAACGCGAAACACGGAAGACGCAACAGCTTGCATACTATACATCCAGTTCCTTCCTAGTAAGATATTTTATTCAAGGGGTGCATCAACCACCTCAACCTCTATCACAACGGTCTTCCCTCCCAAACGGACTTTAAGGGAAGGAAGGATACCGTGGGGCCTAAATGATCTCCCATCAAAAGCAGTTAACATGGTCGTAGATTTTGACAACTCAGGTGAATTGAGACCCTTCCAACAAGACAAAGACATCATAGAAGTAGCAGCGCCCTCGTCAATCACAATATGTTTGAGGGTCATATTAAGACATTCTACATGCACCAAAAGGGACACATAGTAGGGAAATCGAAGCTGATGTCCTGCGGTTTCAAATTTGATCACTGAGGAAGAATCATCACCATTCACACCAAGAGCGGAATGCAAAGCCTTCCTTTGCGACGGACAACTCTGAAGCACTTCCAATGCAGACATCGCACAAGGAGTATGGCCCAAGTCCTCGACAACTGAATAATTCTGGGCGGCTCGGGAATTTGGGTTATGCCCCAAACACTTAAGTACCCCCTTAGGAATGCAAGGTGCAGCCTCAGGTTTATCTGCAGGTTTCTCAATGCGCAAAGGGGTTCCTGGTGGATCAGGTTCTTTACCTGGGTTGGGTTGTGAAGAAGTATAATCTTTCGCACGCGTCACAACTTTCGCGGCACGGACCATATTAATGCACCCATGACCACTAGTCTCAGGTGGATCATCATCACTAGATTGATCATGGGACTTCGAGTTCATATTCTGGTTATGCGGTAAAGGGTTCGTTAACACAGCTGGGCCCTGTGCTATGAACTTAGAAGCTTCATCCATTCTAGGGCACAAGTAAGTGAGGTGATCGTCCTTACATATCTTGCAAGGAAACTTAACCTTACGTTTAGTCTGCTTGTCCCCCCCAACATTTTTACCGTTCTTGTCATTATTGTTGGCATTCTCGTTCTTATTCCCACCCTTTTTATTATTATTGTTTTTACCCTTTTTTCTATTCCGTCCGGGTTGTTGGTTACCCTTCTGGTCGGACGATTGCACAGCAAGTACATTCGCCGTTTGGGTAGGCTGAGATGAAGCCATAGCTTGTCCCGAGGCAGATTGGTTGATTGAAAACTGAGCAACTTGTTTCACAACCGAACCTGCAGGTTTCTTACTTGCACAACCCACAATGCCGTCGGCATGTGGTCCAGGTTTTACCTTGGGATCGAAACTAGAACGAGGAGCGTTGGGTATAATCTCATATAACAAACCAGACTGAGCATAGATCAAGTCCAGTTCCTGCACCCTAAAGATAGCTTGTTCCTCATTCTGCACTCCGGATGTGGAAACATCCTTCGCTATATATGGCAATAAAGATTTGAGGAACCATTCAAGGAGGAACTCCAGCGGTATAAAGGATTTAATTAGTCTCTTCCGTCTACGCCACTCCTGAATATGATCAGAAATATGGGTGTCTTTATCTTGCCGAAATGTCGACAAGAGTTCAGTACCAACATCATAGCGCACTGGTAGCTGGAAGTGATTAAGGAAATTCATCGCAAGGTCGTCGAACAAAGTAAAGGCACCCCTAGGTAACTCTATAAACCATTTCGCCGCAGGCCCTATGAGGGTGCATTGAAATAGTCTCAAACGGATTGAGTCCTGATGCAATGAATTGGAAGAGCACCATAGGTGGAATGTTGTAACGTGTTCGCTTGGATCTTCTCCTGGTTTTCCTTCAAACTTAGGTATGTCTGAAGGAGGCTTGGTAGGGACAGCCGGCCAAGCCGGGTCATGAGCCACAGGATCGTTCGTAAGTCTCGATAAGTCAGGTAGATTAAGTGTCACGAGGAAAGGGAGCCTAGGATGATGAGGTCTATGTACTGCTCCATGTTTCATATAGGATTGATTACCACCATGACCCTGGCCATAGTGACCTCCTCCTGTATGACCCGTATAGGGTGGCGTGGAAGCACCATAATGAGGTGGACCTTGACTAGTAGGAGCTACAAAGCCGTAATTAGGAGAGTAAGTAGGTTGTGAATACCTGCCTCCATGAGGTGAAGAAACCTGTCCATACTGCGTCCCACAATAGGGTCCATAGGTCATCGCTTGCGATGCCCCATGAGACACTCCATAGGTAGGGATATACATTCCGGAAGTAGGAATATACATACCGAAAGTAGGGATATATGTCGTGGAAGTAGCAATCTAGCCTCTAGAAACATGAACATAACCTCCCGAAACCACGGGTGGTATGTAGGCTTGAGACACAATTGGTCTAGTAATCGCAGTACGGATCTGACTCGTAGCTATGTGCCGACTCGAAGGACCACGTGAGTAAGGTGGAGGGTTTACATTTGAAGAACTCAGAAGTGAGGACGAAGGAATATCTGTAAGAAGATATGTACTAGTGCCTATCATCACTCGTCTAGGACCTGGTATCCCTATCGGATCACTAACTCTAGACCTAGGAGGTATATAAGATGTAGCTTCCACCACTGGGATGGAAGGTACAATGTGACTAGTACTCCCAAACCTCTCCGCAAGGTAAGGCATGGGATTGTCCCCAGGCATAGTGTTAGGCTCGAAGTTGGATTCGACATTAAATGCCAAATCATGCATAGGAAAACCAGTCGTAGCATAACTACCGTAGCTAGTACTGGCAGGTTCAAAGTGAGTCTCGACGTCTTCCGGCATTCCATACCGGTAATGTGTCAATGAGGGGTCAACCCTAGAATGAATAGGTCTATCATGCATGGCTCCTATCTTCGAAATCGCAGGTCCTAACTCAGTTAGGTCGGGTGAAGGGTCATAAGTAGGCGTGAATTCCCCATCGTCAACGCGAATGGGAGGAGGAGGTGGCTCAGATGTATCCTCTGAATGATCTCCCATGGTGTGTGAATCAATGTGTGACATAGTCCGCCTAGACTCTCTAGGTCCCTCTCCCAAAGGAGGAGGATAAGAAGAAGGTGGAAGTCCTGCTAAACGACAAGAACGGCTTGGAACCGCACCCGAATCCACAATGACTCAAAAAATAGCAAAGACTCTCTATTTACGTCAACCCTAGGCCAACTAGCGTGCACAGAGAAATCACTAATAAAATCTAAAGCCAAATGCAAGCAAAAAAGGGCTGGATAAGTGAGCTCCCGAATGTGGCCGGTATGTCTCGCCTAGGAGAGGCTTGAGAGGCCCTTGTCACCACAAGCGAAGGTACGTAACCAATTATTGTGGCCCTCAGCTTCAACGCGTAAAGCGACTGTGCTGTCCGACCCCAACCTGGTCGGGACACATGCAAAATAACCTCTACAAGTACCCCCTCGATATCCTAGGTAAGGTCACTAAGGTCACCTCAATATAATCAAAGCTCAGGCGGACAGTCGCAGGCGGGATTGACCGTATGGGCAGGGTAGCAAAGCCCGAAACTCTCGAAAGAGCCCCCAGATACAAATACAATCCTGGCTATATCGCCGGTGCTACACAGTGATCGACTAGGGGCTATCCCAATCAACAACCGCTCACACTGCCTCGTGCTTAACTCCCTTTTGAGAGGAGGATCCTGAGAACGCTGGTTATATCAAGGATTTCACACACTCCCTGGATAGACACCTAATTGTTGTTGTTTAGTGATCTTGGAGAATTAACTTACAATGAACTATTCCAAGATCCTAAAACCTAAGCTTGTTGGTTCACCCTAGAAAATAAAAGAGTGTAATTCATTTTAATTAGCGTTGATTTTAGTTGGCTTTATTACTCAAAAATAGGATATGGTCGTGCAACTAATGGTGTTATGACGCAACAAGAAGCAAAATGCACACCTAACAATCAATGCAAATGCATTGTGTCCATGAAAACAGGGTATGCATACTACGTGTAATGCACAATTTATTCTTCAAATGCTAAATGCAAATTTCCCTATATGAAGTCCTAACTATTACTCCAAAGCAAATCTAGATCTAGTGCAAGTACAATGCAAAGTGCAAAATGCAATGCATGATGATAAGCAAATGTTTTTGGATTTTTTGAAAATAAAGAGATACAAAAAGCAAAAGAATGATTCTACCCACCCCAGACTTTGCAAGCAGACATAAACAGCATTCCAGCAAAGCACTAAGGCAAAAGGACTCTAATGCACTAATCTCAAAAAAAAAATCAAAGATGCCATGACAAGAACTTTCCTAAAAGAAAAAATTTAGGCTACAAAAAAAAAAAACCGTTTCTGGTCAGAAACAGAGGTATTAACAGACTCAGGTACTGCCAAAGGAGACTCAGTAGCTAACAGAATTTACCCAGCAATCCACTATCTTCCATAAAAAGTAAAAACCAGGGTATACGCGACTGTTCGCAGTAAACCCGCATGTATACGCGGAAATCCTAGAGGAAACCGCGTGTATACGCAACTGTAAGTCACAAACCCGCGTACAGGAAGAAAAAGATGCACAAATCCAAGGCAAACAGATAGGATGAGACCAAATTCACACCAATCAGACTCTACCAGGAATACATGCCCCCATACCCGACACAGAAACAAGAGAGAGAGAGCAATTCAAATACATTGAATGCCAAGAAATCAACCCCCAAAGGACAACTACTAGGAACTCCTCCACCACCTCAATCCTCCATCACTCAGATAGCAAGCTCACTAGCAAAAGGCAAGCTTGGGAAGAACACAACGGTGCTCCAAGGGACAAAGGGATGCAGACTCAAGCATAAGTTCTAGCAACAATGGACTATAGTTTCGTTACTCTCAATTCTCTCTTATTCTTTCAATGTCTCAAGGGGTTCCTTATATAGCTTTTCACAGGGATACTGAAAGGTCAAATCTGTGCGATCTCAAGGCATATGGAAGGCCAGGAGTCATATGAGTCGGATCCAAGTCAAGGAAAACTCCAAAAGGATTTATATTATGCACACATCCCGATGTACGTGACTATAGGGATCATATCTGCGTATGTACGGTGTTATCGGGGTAAAAGCCACGTATATCACTTTTCTTATGTTTTGAGGGATGATCAAGGACAAAAAGTAGTCCATAGGGGCTAATGAGTCTGCAGTGGGACAGGGGAAGGCCATACAATGTGTGATTCACCTAGTGTGGTGAAATCCGCTATAACACCACCAAGCACAACTACGCCACCACCACCATTAGTCCTTCCTTGATAGTCAGGTAAAATAAATATGCTCCTTTTCTCTAATTGTCTTTGTAATTCAAGGGTTATATTGGTTTGTATTTGCTGAAAATAAATTAAATGAAATGACAAATTCCATGCATGAAGGTTCAGAGATATTTCTATCACAATGTCATCAAACTTGACAACATGGAGAAATTGATCGATTGCTTGCTCATATGTTCAGGTATGCTCAGGTGAGACACGGGAAGAGGAACTTAAATTCATAGAAAGCACTCTGAAGCTTCGTTACTTTACGGATCCAAAGCATATTTGAAGTCTTGAAGTATAAATTCGATTGAAATTTGTGAAATTTATTTGTTATTGCAAGCATGTACTAAAAATAGTGCAAAGGTACTATTTTTAAATTAGAGGCCTCAGACTCGGCCTTTTAAAGGATCTGGGAACATCTGTAGCACCTGCGAAAGGAGGTTAGGGTTAGTATGATTGAGAACCCACTTTCTCATTTTTGCACAAGGTAAAGACAGGCCTGGAAGATACATTGTGTGTTGTTTCTTGAAGAAAGCTTAATGATATTGTGTACTGTAGGCGAACTATGTGTTGGTGGGTATTATTGTATCCTTAAAGCGATATGGGGTGCATGAACTGAAGGAAAAATGGGTTGGTTTTTGAAGTCCTACTTGTAAGTAATAGGTTGACTTGGCTACAGGAACAAGCCCCAGACCCAGAAATAGGGAAGGAATAAAATTCCATAGAACGCAATGTGATCCGAAAACAAGATCTTTTCTACTCTATGGCGTTAACATGAATTGCATAAAGAGCATGAATGAAGCTCACAAATCCACAAGAAGAGAACCAAATAGCATAGACAATACGCACATAAAGACAACAAGTTGATAACGGAGTTCGTCCAGGATGGACTACATCTCCGGGCCTGCTTCTCAACAGGAGGGCCGATCTATAATCTCAGCATAAGGCAAAATACATGGCAATGATACAATGACACCTTGGCGACAATGGTCAGGAAGAGAACCGCTGCCTAAAACACAACAAGACTGCTTCCAACAACTCCGAATCCTGAAGACGGTGTAAAATGAGTATAAACACTCGTACCTTCCTCCTGCAGAGCTACGCAATCTCCCTTCTCTCCTTTAGCTACAAAGTCTCCACTCCAAAGCATGAGTGGCAAATGGCAACTAAGGGGGCTTATATAGCCATGACTTGCCCCTCTTCACATTTTCCTCATGTTCTCTTTGGTTACAACAAATTTTGCCCAAGAAGGCATATGGTTCCAACTCCCCACACTTGGTTAGGCTCTTCTTAAATTATGTAGTTGACATAGTTACAACTATGCCAACCACATTTTATATTTTTAGAATATTACAATAAAATTCTTTTCCCCCAAAACCACATGGTTCATTGAACCCACAATATGGTTTTTCTTTAAAACAAATTTGTTATAACGTAACTTATTTTTAGACCCACTTATAACCCATTTTCTATAGTTTGTAATTCAACATGTGCTGAAATAGAGCGCAGGCTCCCGTGCTGGTCGGAGCTCCCAGTCACGTTGGAGGAAGAACCAAGGTCGGGGCTAAGCCCCGGCTCCTTTGGGGCTCGAAATGTCACTTTAAATAATATTATTTCTATGCATTATACAAAGAACACTACCAGCGTAGTTGGTAAAGGTGCAGAGACAGAGTATGGGAGGTGAGGAGTTCGAAACCGGTGGAGCAGCAACATTTTGGTGAACTTCAATCAATATTGGCCAATCCGGTGTTGCCACATGGTAGTTCCAAATTGGTCCACCTCAACGCCTAGTCAGCTGCCAACTCATCTGCCGTACTGCCAACTAAGTTGCGCAGTCACCTCCGTACTGACATGTGTCACATTTGGATTGGTCTGTACTGCTGACTGGATTGCCACCTCATCGTCCGTACATGACACGTGTTGCATCCTGATTGGTCCGTACTACTGACTGGATTGCCACCTCATCGTCCATACATGACACGTGTTTCATCCTGATTGGATCGTACTGCCACCTGTCTGTTTATACAAATGCGACATCATCCGTCCATACTGTATGGATGCCACGTGTCACCTTGTCAGTGGTGCCACGTGGCACCTATTTTGCCAATTTTGCCTATTGACCTCATAGAACAGAACACGATAACTTTCTCATATGGAGTCCGTTTGAGGTGAAACGAACGCCGTTGGAATCATCTCGACGAGCCCTTTGATATGGTGCTAGTTTTGCTGAGATTGGAGGACTTCAAAAAAATTTCCTTCTTGGATCCTCTTGGATCATTCCTCCCCACTGAGAAGTTTTTGGCCTCCAAAAGCCTTTACTAATCAACAGATAGGTGAGGGAATTGCTCCCTCACTTTATCCTTCTTAATACACTTGGATTTTCTTGGATGAGTGCCTCTGATGCCCACTTGAAGATAATCAACATCACCTCTGTGAGAAGTCCTTGTCCTTCTGTCCAGGATGACATCTTCCTGTAGCTCATCCATGTACTCAGGAACAAATTCATCAACTGATGGCAATGAGACATTCTCCCTTTCATCCATGATCATGGGAGGCTCATAGAGTTTCAAGTTCTCCACATTCACCACTGAGTAGATCTGCATGTATGGCGGTAGCTCTAAGCGAAAGGCATTCATCCTAATCTTCTCCAAGATGGTGAAGGGACCATATCTTATGGGATTGAGCATCTTTCCTTCTCTGTTTATCCTCTCCTTGCTGATGTGAAGCCACACTTGATCTCCCACTTGAAATTGATGATCAACTCTATGCTTGTCATGGCGAGCCTTGTACTAGGCTTGACTCTTCTCCAACTACTCTTGCACTGCTTGATGTACCTGTTGAACTCTCTGAATGAACCTATGGGATTTTTCTTCATCGTTGGAAGTGCTTGAACCAACCTCTCTCCCATCATTCAAGTCCAATGGAATCTTTGGCAAGTACCCAAAGCATGTCTCAAATGGCGAGCTCTAAGTGGAAGAATGCATAGCCTTGTTGTAGGCATGTTGCACATACTAGATCTGTTCATCCCATAACTTAGGATGCTTGTTGCAATAGCCTCGAAGCAAATGGACAACTGTCCTGTTGACTACCTTTGTCTGTCTGTCGGTCTATGGATGGAAAGCGGTGCTCTTCTTCAGCTTGGTGTCCATCATACACCATAAATTTTTCCAAAACTCTCCAAGGAATTGGGATTACCAATCCGAGATAATGGACGTAGGAAGTCCAAAGTGAACCCATACATGCTAAAAGAAGAGAGAAGCAGCCTGCTCTGCAATGACCTGCTTTTTACATGGCATAAGAATGCACATCTTGCTAAACCTATACACGACCACATACAAGTAGTCATGACCCCTCCTAGACATAGGCAAACCCCCCACAAAATCCATGTAAATGCTTTCCCAAGGATGGGAAGGAACAGGAAGTGGTGAGTACAGCCCCAATTTTCTATTAGTGGGCTTACAAGTAGAGCACATCACACACCCCTTTACATATTTTGTTACAATGTCTTTCATGTGAGGCCAATACATGAGTCTTTGCAAATGAGCAAAAGTCTTACCTACCCCAAAATGCCCTGATACAAGATAAGTATGAGCTTCTCGTATTACATGGACTCTTTCACTGATAGGAACACATAGCTTGCCCAAATGATAGAGCAACTTTCCTTGCAAATAGTAGTCTTCCACTTGTGTGCCATTGGTTAGCTTCTCATAAATCTCCTTGAAATCATCATCAGTAGCATACTGCTCAATATAACTTTCATGGGATAAAGAAGCATTTTTTCAAAACAATAGATGCAACAATAGGAGGTCTAGAAAGCATATCTGCCACTTTGTTACTAGTACCCTTCTTGTACATGATCACTAGATGGAATTTTTGAAGAAATCCCATCCACCTGAAATGACGAGCTTGCTGGAACTTAGTCCAGGGCTAGAGATAC